>CAKAOJ020000009.1:9622500-9911611 GCA_916701645.2 Sebastolobus alascanus
GTAACGTAATGCAGGAAATGCAAAGGCATAATGACAGAGGGAAAAGATTAGGCTCTTGGGAATATCAACATTTTCCTCAGACATTTTATGAAATTGCGAAGAAAGAGTCCCTTGAGAAAATATCTCATTTTACTGCAGTAGGATCTGAAAGTCTGCTACGCGCAGTCCTGGTTCTTCAATGCCTTCTTTCCCTCCAGCGGGCCCAGCATTACAGCCGGGGCCTCCAGCAGCGTGGTGTCATTGTTGGCTCTCAGCGGGGAGCTCTACTCATGGCCAGAGGGGGAGCCACCGCTGCCGGGCGCGGAGCTCTCCGCCTGCCGCCGGAGCTCCGACTGCAGTTCGAAGGCGGCAGCGAAGCCGGATCTGTGTCTGTCCACAGTGAGCCGGTCGCTGCCGGAGGTCCCGCTGGAGTCTGAGCTGAAGGAGTTTCTAGAGAACCAGAAATAGCCAGTCTTCTCTTGTTTACTTATGTAGGTCATACAGAGGCATCAGTATTAAATTGAGACTGTTTCACATCCAGTTACAAGTTACTTACGGTAATATTAGCTTATCATCCACCGAAAAATTTACTTCCATGCCCTCTGCCATTGTTGACAACATCAGCAAACACTTCACAACTTGTGAACACGGAGCTTTGAGAAAATTTCCACTTATTATGTGTGAATACCACGAAAGGGGGGCGTTCATATGGACTCTTCTCGTGAACACCGTAAACACGACCTGAGGTTACCAAAATCAACGAACAATAAGAAAGAAACAGCGTAAGTTGACCCATCTTAAGAGTCTAAAAATGAAGCCTGGTCTGTACACGTACATGCCCACAGAGTCCTGAGGAGAGGTCTAATCAGGGGATTTAAGTGAAAACACCTGTGTGTGGGGGACCATCATATGTAGGGCAGTAGCATGGTTAATGTTAGGGGTTTTGTCCAGAAGGTCAGCTCCTTATCTATATACCATTATGAGACAATAAACATGATGTTAATATTCATCAAGAGATGGGAGCTAATGGGTGCTGCTCATACTTCTGCTATTCCACTTTTGTAGCAGTGATAAACTAGCATGCATTTTAATATGGAACTACTCTGGAGTATTAGAGTCCAAGGGGAAGACAAAAAACTTGCTTGGAAACTAAATTTGGTCACAAGGGCTGGCTAAAGCTTGCCAGAAATGAACTATTATGATAATTATGTATATATTGTTATATATTATGAGTGAGTCATCAACAGGTTTACCTATAGCCTTTCATATGTGTGTAGCTAATGTTTACAGTTGTGGCCAGCTTGCTAACATTAGCTTAATAAAGCTAATTGCTTGGCTAAAACTCTGGGTAGTAATTAACACAATATTTGCTATTAAGTATACTAAAGAGTAAATTATTAAACCAAATTAGCCAAACCAAACATAAGCAGCTAACGTTACAGTTACAGTAACGTAACGTTAGGTATTATCTTGCTGATAAAGTGAACTTTAGCTCCGGTTGGTGCCTCTTAACGGTCGAGCTGACGTTATTACGTCAAACACGAATACAAACCAAACTTTAAACAAATAACTTACCTCTCTTTTAGAAGATATATCCAGACTCTCCACAGACTCTTCTATCCAACTGGAACTGGAAAGTTATTCGTAACAGAGTTGTGACGCTTTTCTTTCTCCTAAACGAAGACGTTCACCGGAGGAGCTAGTTTAGGAGCTAATTGTTGACATTTATTTGTTAGCATGTCGAGGCTGAAAACTCAAATCCATCCAACCTGAAGCCTCTGTAGAGAGAGGAGGAGGGGCTGCTGCACCACGGGCGGGTTATGAGCCAATGGGCACCTGGGCACAGACATGCAAAAGGCCCCACCACCTCTCCAAGGAGCAAGACACATACTGTAGACTTTAATAAGTTTAGCCTGTTTTTGTTGTTGTTTCTCTTTATGGTCATTTTGTGTCCCTTTTTGGTTGTTTTGTGTCTCTTTGTGGTTGTTTTGTGACTCTTCGTAGTCATTTTGAGTATCTTTGTAGTCATTTTACATCTCTTTGTAATCATTTTGAGTCTCCATGTAGTTGCTTTGTGTCTCTTTTGTAGTCATTTTACATCTCTTTGTAGTCATTTTGAGTCTCTTTGTAGTTGTTTTGTGTCTCTTTGTAGTCATTTTGTAACTCTTTGTGGTCATTTTGAGTCTCTTTGTAGTTGTTTTGTGTCTCTTTGTAGTCATTTTGTAACTCTTTGTGGTCATTTTGAGTCTCTGTAGTTGCTTTGTGTCTCCATGTAGTCATTTTACGTCTCTTTGTAGTTGTTTTGTATCTCTTTGTAGTCATTTTGAGTCTTTTTGCAGTTGCTTTGTATCTATGTGTAGTTGTTTTGTGTCTCTTTGTAGTCATTTTGAGTCTTTTAGCAGTTGCTTTGTATCTATTTGTAGTTGTTTTTGTCTCTCTGTAGTCATTTTGAGTCTCTTTGTAGTTGCTTTGTGTCTCTTTGTAGTATTTTTGTGTCTCTTTGTAGTCATCTTATGTTTCTTTGAGTGACATTTGTAGGTGAGGCCTCTTCAGTAATCCATCCATGCGCTGCACTAATCATTATTAAATGTTCAAAGTTAAACGTTACTTCGCCTTATATTGTTTTATACATTTATTATTTTGACACATACTGTATGATAACAGTTCATATTTTGAATGCACTCCATCCAAGGAGGAGGTGTCACTCTATGCATTTGTTTGGTTTAAGAAATAGAGACGCAACCTGGGAAACAAGTAACATTTTCTTTATTGTGCTGCAAATTGAATATTTTTACATTCAGGCTAGATAAAGGCATCTTCAAGGAATCTGGAAATGCATTCAAAACAGCAGTAAGTGTTGTCTATGATGACCTACTGGGGTTCCCAGAGTGTTGCTGTTTTTTATCTCTTAAGAAAAACAGATGCTTAGCTGTGTGACTTGAATGTAATCATCACTGCAAAAGAGTCAAATGCAAAAGGCACACGCTGTGCCTAGTTTGTGGACAGACAGACATCAACCATAGCAAATAAATACTACACTGACTGACAGCACCACAGCAGGGAGCACCCAGGAATCCCAGGCCCACTATAATGTGTCAGAGTGAACAGATGCATGTTCCTGATTTAAAGGATGTCCTCTGCTGTGTGCACTCTAGAGAGATAATCTTGAATGGGCATGCTACATTTGTCCTGGTCAGAAGAGGTTATCATAGCCTCTCTTATTCCATTCTGAAATTAATTCAAGAATATGGGAAGAGACTGTGTAAAGTAGGCCACCGCCTTCAAAAGAGCCTCGGCTGCGACTGTGCTGTGGGAGGACACTATTTTGATTACTGTCAAGTCTTAGTAATAGCAAGAACTATGTCTTACATAATCACACTTAACAATGAATGTTTCCAACGTCAGCTGCAGCATAGCTGCTCTATGGAGAGGCTGATCATTTTAGCAGCGATTCCACATGCCTTTAGGTAGGATATAACAAGATTAAAACAGAGTACGCGTTCAGAATGTGTGTGCAAATAGGTACATACGTAGATAAATAGATAAATAGATTCTTTCCTTAAAGGGGACCTATTATGCTTTTGTGCTTTTTCCCTTTCCTTTAGTCTTACAAAGCCTAAAGTCCACACCAAAGGGAGTTACTCTCCCTCACAGATACACTGCTCCTGAACTGCCTGAAACGCCTTGCTTGATTTCCCGCCTTTTCTTCCGTAATGTGGTGATGTCACCAAGTAACACACTTTGCCGAGGGGCTAGTTTGGCATGCCCTCAAACAAAGTTCCAAACTTGCGCTAAATTGTGTCGAGGAAAAACTGTCATGGCTGTTTTCAAAGGGGTCCCTTGACCTCTGACCTCAAGATATGTGAATGAAAATAGGTTCTATGGGTACCCACGATTCTCCCCTTTACAGACATGCCCACTTTGTGATAATCACATGCAGTTTGGGGCAGGTCATGGTCAAGTCAGCACACTGACACACTGAGAGCTGTTGCCTGTCGGGCTCGAGTTTGCCATGTTATGATTTGAGCATATTTTTAATGGTAAATGCAGTACCTGTGAGGGTTTCTGGACAATACTTGTCATTGTTTTTTGTTGTAAATTGATTTCCAAATATACATATATTTGCAAGCTCTTTGTTCTTTGCATGTTAAAATTCCTCATTGACCACAAAGTGCTTTGTCTGAATCATATTCATCGTATACTTCACCACACCCACTATAATGTGTGAAAAATGTCAACATACCACAATTTTAGTGGAATTAATAATACATACGGAAAGCCGATCACTGTCTGCTATCGTGTTATTGTTTTGCGAGCTTGATTATTCACCCTTGACATGAAGAATTACATGCATGCACAATCTGACACGGGGAAATCTTGAATCAATTGAATTCATTTCAAACCTTTTCAGATTTAGGATGCTGCAGTATCACAATCTGGGCTCTACGCAGTCTGTGTGAACACTACAGTGTAACCTCAGGTTTAAAGAGGTTCAGTCTGAAGTCGGAAGTGACAATATGCCAATGTGTCGTCTCTGTTTTCGTGGTCGGATGTCAGATCGTCAGCTCGATAATTAGGGCCTGGGGTGGCGAAAGAGCAGGGTAAACGAGCTAGTGGAAAAGCTGGAGTCACGCTATCGCACATTAGCCCCAAACTATTAATAAAAACTGCCACTCTAATTAGTGGGTATGAAGAGATACGTACACACAAAAGCAATCACCGGTATACACACACACACACACACACACACACACACAGCTAGACACTCATCACATGCATGGCCATTCTTCAGCACCCGAAATCTTGTCCAAACTGTCGCTCAAAGTGATAATACACTTTCAGGAGAGTGAAAAGAAGAAGGGCAGAGAGTTCAAAGGAGGAATTGAGGGGAAATTAGACAGAGAGATGAAGAATAAAGTTGCACAAAAGAGGGGCGGAAAAAGAATCTCCAGGCATTTCCGCGGGTCGAGTTAATGACAGACGTCGATGTGTGAGCATGTGCCGCCCCGCAGCGCACGTGCTCAAAGATGGACGGGGTTGAAGGCAGCTTTCCAAGACCTCCCACCTCAGCCCCCATTAATTATACACAACTCCTTCCATCCACCGAGACAAAGAGGTGTGCGCTCTTAAGACGTTAAAAGCCACTGGATGATTTATATATGTGTGAGCCGATTGGTGTGACTCTCCATGATAAAGACGGCTCCACACGGGGTGAATGAAGTGGTGATATAGGTTCTGTTTCTCCCCACCGGTGATTGTACTAATGGACACAGGAGATGCCCAGATCTCTCTGGGCTCCAACGTGTGTATTGATCAGTGATTGCTTGTGGAATGCTGACGGCGTTCATCCTAATGGCTCAGCAATGCGAACTGTGGAGCGCAGTGTCAAGTCCATGTGCACTTGTGCAGAAAAAAACCGCTCAGTCCCAGAGTTATTCTCTGTGTTGTTGTGCAAATCCAGGACAGCTTCCTCACAAAGCCAGGCCTCAGAGAGCTGCACTCATATCTGGGTTATCATCACGATGCCAGACCTATGAGCTGTTCCTAGACAGTGAAGAGGAGTCTTTTCAGGAGTATTTTATTGTCACCAGAGCTTTGTTGTTTAGCAGTGTTGGCTGCTCAGATCACACAACGTGATTCTTTATCTGTGAGAAATCTTATTTTGATGCCTTGAACATCTTTCATATAGTTCCCTTTTTATGGAGAAGCTCAGGGCTGGCATGTTGTTGACATCACTTTCAAAGTGTACTATTTTTTTTTTTTTAAATCATGCTTTTTATTGTTTCCTTAAGAATAAACCATAACAAATTAAATAATATGTACATATAATAACAGATAGTAACTGTAAATTGGGAAACAAAGTATTGAAAACAAGGGAGGCGAAAGAAATTGGTAATAATAATGATAATATTATTATCATTATTATTATTATTATTAAAGAATTATAAAAATATAGTAAATTAAAATTGAAATAAAATATTAAATAAATAAAGTAAATAAAAATAAAATAATAAATTAATATGAATTATAATATACATATAAACATTGATAATAATAATAATAATTATTATTATTATTATATTATTATTAATAATATTAATAATAATAATAATAATAATTATTATTATTATTATTATTATTATTATATTATAAGAATTTAAGAAAATAAAATTTAAAGAATAAAATACAAAATCAATAAAAAGAAATAATATACATATAAACATTGATAAGAAGAAGAAGAATATACATGAAGAAAAATACATAAATGAATAAAATACATAAATTCACACACCAGATTCCCAATATTCCTGTGGTCCAGCCCCCATGTTAAATCACCGTAGTATAGTATACTGTTTATCTTTGGAGAAGAGGTGCTCTTGTATGCACATATTGACAAGTTTGTCTCAGGCCCTTAAAATGGAGATTTAACTGTATATGCAAACATGTTCAAATATAGAATACATGTAAAATGTATATATTCTTAAAGCCTCTCTTTTATGCATGGAAAATGATAAAAAAAAATGCATACAGACATACACATGCATGCACACACAAACTGTCACCTACACACAGACACAAACACACATCGTTGACCATAATTGAAAAAGACACAGAAGCACACACACACTTAGATAAATACGCAGTAGATTCACACTCCCCAACACGGCCTTGTGTTGTTTATTATGCAGTCTCAATCATGATGTCATAAAAACCATGAAATGAAAATTTCTAATATCAATTATGATTATAAAACGCCATTCGCACAAATATTTTAACCAAATCCGCCCTGAACAATAATATTCACACAAGCCAGAATGCTGTGTTCAGTTTTATAATATGCCGACTGCTGCTGCTTGAGCACATTAATTCACAGCAGTAAGGGAACACGCAAAATATTTTTGCAGGCAGATAGCTTAACAAATGAAAGCCATGAAAGATAGATGAGGAAGTCAGTGCTTTATTCATATTTGATAGCCGGGCTTAAGATGCATTACCCAACCAACACAACAAGCCACAAGCTGACAGTCCCAGGAATAATGAGCTTGAAGGAGCATCTGTGATGGTAGAGGTGTGTGTGTGTGTGTGTGTGTGTGTGTGTGTGTGTGTGTGTGTGTGTGTGTGTGTGTGTGTGTGTGTCTGTAGATTATGCTGGACAGTGGCTGTGTTACAGTGTGACAGGCGGACAGCTGTTGTCCCCACTGCCTCTTTTCATGTGCTGTACCAAAAGACATTACAGACAACTGACTCAGACCTATATATATATATAAATATATATATATGAACCCACTCAAGTACACACACATCTCGACATCTATGTGTATAAATGCTTCAAAGTACTCTCGGCCACCACATTAAGTCACAAACACACAACTCACCTTTCCTCTCAAAACATAAACATTACCATTCCCTTGCAAACACACACACACATCTGTTGAGGTTTCTGTCCTCTGTGTGTGTGTGTGGCCCAAGGTGCCCATTAAGCCCCCCCCCCCCAGTCTGCCAGTCCGCCAGGCATCACATCAGCTGATGATGTGGCTGGATCGATAAGCAGGCAGGCAGACTCTCTTCATTAGGAGTCCCCTGGGCCGGGCCACCTGCCACTCACTCACCGGCTCCTCTCTGCCAGGAGCTTCATAGTCGGCCTCTGGCTACCTCCACTCGATAGATTTTGTGTCTCCGTGTCTTTCCCTTGCATCTTTTGTGTGTTCGCTTCATGAAGGCATGTTGGTAGAGAAAGAAAACTACATACTGTACCTGCAACACCACTGACACCCATCAACGCTGTTATTCCGGCATCCATTTGGAAGGTCTGCAGGCCCAGGGATGGATATGATGAAGTGCTCTGATTCTCCGCAAAAAACAGTGTACCATAATCATGATACATAATGTTTGACTTGACTGGTTTATTTATATTCTGCAACTGTACACGTTGTTTTTAATGGTGCTGCTGTTGTTTTTGAGCTGTTTCGAATGTTTTTTAGGTGTGGGTACTTGTTGTTTTGTTGTTATTGTCATTAGGAGACCAGGAATAGTAGTTTCTTCTGTGTGAGTAACTAATGGGGATTCCAGGTAAATAAATAAATAAATAAATACCATAACCATGCCATTCAGATTCAGAAATCAAGAGGCATAAAGAGGTGATAGTAGAAAATGGGGAAAAAAACAGTAAAATAGAGAAACAACTCGAGAATGGGTGAATTTATTGGGAAAGCATCCACAGGTGTGAGCAACTTAATCCATTCAAAGGGAAGAGAATGGAAATGCCTTTCTCCGTCAGTGACTCATGTGAGTGAATATTATATTCAATGCATAACAATAATAGAACAATAACAAAACAGAACAACTGATAAACTGTACCATTAACCCAAATGAATGCAATAACTGCAGGGAGTTTGTGTAAAATTAGCCATTTGGATGAATTTTGAGCAGATTATTTCCTGTGAATATTGCATCAGGGATGCCTGTTATTTTTAGGAAATTTTAATACAATTCTGTGTATTGTTTTTATTTTTAACAATCATACATACTTAATGGGTTTCTTTTTTTTAACAGATTCTGTGTTTTCTTCTCCCTGAGGCTTGGCCATTGTTCTATTAGCTCTTTGGTTGGTTTAACTGCGTACTTTTCTAATGCAGTACGAGGCTGTTTAGCAGAGAGGGAAGGCTCTGTGACTATAGCTTGTGTTCAGGTCTTCACCGTGCCATCATCCTGTTTATATCTTAAATAATAATCCAAACTTTTCATTTAATTTTCTTCACATTAAATTAATGAAAAGCTTTGACGACCCCTAGCAGGGGTCGGGACCCCCATGTTGTGAACCAGTGCAATACACCAGTTGCAAAAGATGAGAAACCCTTTTACTATTATAATACTGAAAAAATGACAATGTAGAGATTCAGGTTAGAAATATGCACAGTGGGTGAAAAGCATTATTTTTGTAAAGTCTCATCATGTTATTTGGTTCAAAATTACTGAAATAAATCAATTCAGAATGTGTAAATTGGATTGTCTATGTTTTGAGGCAAAGAATAACACAAAAAAAAATGTAATTAAAAGGGACCACATTTTGTATATTCATGTTTAAGAAATCCAAAAAGCTTAAGGCTAATCATGATTTTGAGTAGGTAATCAAAGAGCTGCGGTGGGAAGCAGTTTGGAAGTAACCTAGCCAACCGTGCTGGCACATGCAGCTTCCCCTCCTTCAGCATCGCACAAAGGTCTAATAGCCGTGGCACTTGAGCTTGATGAAAGCGGGGCGATGAAAGCAGAGTTAGGCGGTAAGAGGAGTTGGCCCCGCTCGCCGCCACTCCTCCACATGTCTGCAGGTTCATTACCAGCGAGAGGGCTCGATGAGCGCGGTCCTACATGCACCATTTCCATACCGCTACCCGCTGAGCATTGCTCACCTGTCATTTTGGAGCACTATTATTCAAATAGTGTGTTTATACAAAACAGTGTGAGCGCTGGCAGTTCAGCTTTCCAGGGTGAGAAGGGGGCTGACGTGCATTTTTTGGTGCATTTAGCAGAGGTTCTTATCCAGGGAAGCTTATGTTCCTTTTCATTTATCATATCAATATAGGAGTGCAAGGGCATCCAAGTAAAATCTGAGCTTCATAACACACACACACACTATGAATCAAGCCTGTAAAGCAGATGTCTACCACAGTAAGTACAGTATTTATTGGCTGTCAAAGTGAACTCGATAATAATGCGTTAACGCAAACTGCGTTTTAACGCCGCTAATTTCTTCAACGCATTAACGCAATCGATCTTTCGGAGGTTGTAGAAGATCTGAAACTAGAAAAACCTAAGGAATCAATTGGTACCAATCATGTCATACTAGCTTGTCGGGAAGAAGGCGAAATAACGCTCCAAACTTGTGCTAAATTTTGGCGAGGAAAAACTGTCATTGCCATTTTCAAAGGGGTCCCTTGACCTCTGACCTCAAGATATGTGAATGAAAATGGGTTCTCTGGGTATCCACGAGTCTCCCCTTTACAGACATGCCCACTTTATGATAATCACATGCAGTTTTGGGCAAGTCGTTGTGTTGTTAATTGATTTCCAATAACACATATATACATAGATTTGCATAAAGCAGCATATTTGTCCACTCCCATGTTGATAAGAGTATTAAATACTTGACAAATGTCCCTTTAAGGTACATTTTGAACAGATAAAAAATGTGTGATTAATCGTGGTAAACTATTTGAATCGATTGACAGCCCTAATATTTACATGAGGCTTATGTAACCCAGTATAATAGGTACAGTGTGTTTACATATACTATACTCATTGCAGTGTATGGTTGTACAATATATGCCACACAGTGACCTGCCCCAGTGCTTTGTGTGTCCACACTGCACAGAAGGGCCTAGAGGCAGGGGGGAGCTGGATCGTAACAACACTGAGATCCACCCAGCGGGGGTTAAGTGAGGTTAGCAACCACAAGCAATTAGCGCATCATCTGACAGTGTGAGTCTCCTGCCTGTTGTCTCTCTGCTGAGAGATTTCCGGAGCCCTGCAATGTTGAGCCTCATCGATCGGCACGCAGGAAAGGTCAGCGATTTGGCTCGCTGCCGGTACCTCCCCGTGCTCTGGCATTCACTGGAACTCTGCACCCACAATGCTCTGCTGCCCAACCAGGCTGGCACCGTGTGTGTAGCAAAGGAATACCCCTGCTGCTTGTGTAGGGAAACATATACTTAACCTTTCAATCATCACTAGGATTTATTCACCTTATGCAGGGCCCTGAAGACTGTCACTCTTGTTGGTTATAATAAAACTATTGTCTCTTAAAATATCCTCTTTAATCTGATATTGACCTACACTAAAACTTGAGCTTGAAGGTTAACTGTTCAAGGACTAGTTTGACATTTAGTCAAAGGCATTTAGTGTGCAATAAGAACGCCTTTCTTGCTTTTGGCGTGTCATTTGATACGCCATGTAGTCTGTACTGACTGCAATGTAAACGCAGCCGCGTGAACACGCTCAGAGCTAGCGACGTAGAATAAAAAGTGAGAAAGACTGCTTATGATGGGTGGAAGGGGAGGTGGATGGGTCCTTCAAACACATGACTTTTAACGAGGAGGCCGGCGTTCGAGACCGATGATTTGTTTCGTAAGTTACGTTACATTTGTCACGTTTTTAGTGATGTTTGTGACGTGTTTTCTGCAGTTATGTTGTTTCCGTACCTATTTTACTTAGTTTACGTACTTATTTTAAGCCCAACCATGATGTTTTTCCTAAACCTAACTAAGTGGTTTTGTTGCCTCAACCTAGCTGTGGACATTACCGTAGTTTTGTTGTGTGGCGTACAAATGACAAGTACAAATTTATTTATTATTCAATTTTTCAAACTTTTTATTTTATTATTTATTTATATTCGATTTGTTTAATTTCCCCCTTCTCTGACTAAGCTCCAACTTCTTTTTCTTTTCTCCTTTAAAAGTACACTTTTGCAGATCACTGATGACTTAACTCCATGAGGATTTTCTATATGGTATTATGTCTTATAAAATAGGAATACTATGGGTTTCAATTGTTTTGTGGGTTAAAAGACCTAAGAGGGATCGGGGTGGGTTAGGAGAGTTAGTTTATTTTACTCTTGAAAATATAAAAGAAAAAAAAAATACATGTATACTGTCCTTTTTGTAATAATAAAATTTGTCTCATGACACACGTTATGTCCCTGTAATGTCTCTGCTATTTATACGCCTTCCTGTGAGATTGGGTTGTCTCAGATGAGAAGATTGATACTAGAACAGTCTCTATCATCTAACTCTCTGCAAGAAAGTGAATAAGCACAATCCACAATTAAGGTCCAGTGTGCTTGTTGTTTCCAAAGCTTTCAAGCTTTCGTCTATTTGTCAGCTTCTCAACTCAACTCCATCCGCTGACGACAGCCATGAGATTTGGCTGCAGAAACAAGCGAAATGGACCACTGCGTTTAGAGTTTTTGTCAGCTTCTGCTGCATTAGTACTTATTTTAGAAAGTAAAACTACTTGTACAAAAAAAAAAATGCATCCCGAGTGGGAGTGTATCCACATCGAGAGACATCCCCTGATTAATATGTTTTATCAACACCGAAGAAGGCATCAGCTCACTGACTTGCATGATTAATACCATGTGTACGCTGCATCAATCTAAGTTAAATTTCCATCGCCAGGGTAGTTGGTTGTCTGTCTGACCAAGCACATCATCATCACATCGGTAATGAATTATGCAGAGGCAGGGATAGTTTTTTTTTCCTCCCTAGACTTGGAGACTGCTAAAGAACTCTAAGTGCTGCCTCTCTCTTAAAAGAACATTAGCCAGTTCTCACATGCTTGAGCTTGAAACTTGACTGCTTCCTGCTACTTTTTTCTCCCCTCACCAGTTTCTTATCCACAGCCTCTGCTGCACCAACAGATAAGATTAGTAGACTACAGTAATTAATTCTCTGGCAGGAGAATGATATTTAAAAAAACAAAACATTTTCATTCAGAATAAACTAAATCTCAAGCTCACTGCCGCCTTAAATAAAGCACGGACTTCTGAGGCTGCTGTGTCAGGTTGCATTTGACACACAGGCTCATGTATGCTCATGTGTATATTGTAAATGCGGAAGACCATCACAATTAACTTACTACACAGCTGACACTGCCACTGCAAGTGATGAGGCGTTTAATTCACACATGACTACACGCAGACAGCGAGGGATCTGTTCATTTGACCTGCATCACTACCCCGCTTTAAGTGAAAAAGCCCCCCAAGAGAAGGCAGAATTCAATTTAATCATAAACTGTGAAAAGTGATGTCAATGTCTTTAGCACTCCGAAACAGCAGCACGTCAAGGTGTGGGACTTATTTCATCTCCTGGGAGAGCGATGACGAAACAGCATCAGGCCACGAGATCTCACTCAGCCATTTGTGAACAGCTAAAATTAAGTCCCACTGTGTCTAAAAACAGTAAATCTCCTCACATACTGCAGCGCACACATAATTTCTCTGACGTATCTGGAGAAGATTTCAGTAGAGGGCACAACATCTATACCTTTCACCTGTTAGCTATTAATGATCTGGCTCAGTAAAGGATGATCCATGTTCCTCTGACTTAAGGTGGTCTGGGATGGGGCATGTGGGCAACCTCTGGGTCTGAAAAGTGAAGCCAATTGGCTTAAACTTGCATTCTTTCTAATAGCCAGCAGTGAGCGACTCCTCTGGTTGCAAAAAGAAGTCTGATTGTATAGAAGTCTATGAGAAAATGAGCCTAATTCTCATTTGATATATTACCTCAGTAAACATGAGTTTATGGTCTCAATCTCTAGTTTCAAGTCTTCTTCAATACAGCATGATGTTCATTTAGTAAATGATGGTCCCATTTAGAGTCAAATAGACCATAAAGCAGGGTATGCTTTAGGGCGTGTTGTCCGGTCTGGGAGTTGTCCACAATATCCGTATAGATATAATCCATATAGAGTGCTACAGGAATGAGTCCTAAAACCTGGAAATTAGTTAGCATTTTAGCATGTCCGGTTCCCTCGTCTGGGAGTCAATGGGTTTTTTGAACGGGTTTTTGGTTAGATGCCTGAAATAAGGTCTGTGTTAACACAAGCTTAAGAGATTTAAACGTTTTGTTCTATGATATAAAATACGTCAGTAAATACCCCACTCGTGACTACTAAGCATCAACACGCCGACTCGTCCGCCTTCACAGCCTCGTTGTGTATACTCATGCGACTGTGGTGTAGTTCGTTATAGTCTAACGTTAGCTTTCTACTTCTGGCGATTGCATTCACGCTTAAAAAATCATAAAAGTGGTGTTCATTTGTGGAGATTATCTTAAGGAACAAAACGTGTAAGTATCATAAACGTTTGTTTGCCACAGAGCTTACTTTCTGCAATAATCAAAAATCCAATGGAAATATCCCATTGGCTTTTGTCGAGGGAACCAGGGCGTTGCTAACTTCCAGGTTGGCTTACAAAAATACGTCATCCCTGCACCACTCTACTTAGCATTCGGTTGTACTTAGCTCCACCCTCTCGTGTCACTTCTGGTTGCGAAAAAACAAGATGGCGACGGCCAAAATGCAGAATTCGAGGCTTCAAAAGCGTAGTCCACAAACCAATGGGGGACGAGAAATACACGTATTTGTTTTCTTGCCGCAAGCAGGAACCACTCTCATATCTGTCTGTTAAATACGAAGCTGAAGCCGGTTAGCTTAGCTTAGCATAAAGACTGGAAACAGGGGGAAACAGCTAGCCTGGCTCTGTCCAAAGGTGACGGACAGATATGAGAATGGTATCAATGTTTTCATCTAACTCTCGGCAAGAAAGAGAATAAGCATATTTCCCAAAAATGTCAAGCTATTCCTTTAACGCATGTGCAGTATGTGGTTCCCCATTCAGTCAACATAATTTGTAAACTACCAGTGATACTTTCCCATTTCACTAGAGACGACTTGGTCATGAAAGCAGCTCTAGACCACAATGTAGACCTGAATTTAATATACGTGTTGGAAAAGATTAATAATATCTCAAAACCTGAGGTACACTTGACTACGTAAGGCTGATCGAATGTCTTAAAAACACAGTGTGCGAGGAAAAATAAATCGACCACGTCTCATTTTGTCCAAAGGAAATACATACAGTAGATTTCCCTCGGGGGGGGGAGAGGCAGTGCATTTAGCAAGCAATCAAGTAATCTGATGAAGGGAAATGAATGGGAGCGGGGTGGAATGGTTAATCGCCTGTGGAAGCATTTTATCTCGTAGGAACACATTAAAGAGGTATTCAGTCAATGTAGGCTATGTTGGGGGAGGCTGCCTGTGAAAAATCACAGTCTGCCGGAGTGTGAATCAATGTGACTCTGGAGTTCTCTTCAGCAGAGAACATCATTTCGGCCAAATATGATTTACTCCGAGACAAGTTTCAGCATTTTGTCCGATTTAAAGTAGGAAGGAATTGCAGGAGAGAAACATCAATAAGGATCTGAAGAGGAAAATGTGCACAAAATAAGACAACACAACACAGAGCGCGGTCTCGATTCCTATTTATATCCCAATCCATGTTATCTACATTAGAAATAACACAACTATTCCAGGCTCAGCCACGTCCATTCGCTGTGGGAGAGGAAAGTGACAGACTCCAGTTTTTAGCAGACAAGTGTGATATGTACTGTGACTGTCCTCCTCTTTCTCTCACCATGGAAATGCTTCTCATAATCATATACATCAGCGGTGTCACCATAAATATCACATAAAGATCTGCGTTCTCTGTGTATTACATCACAACAGCAAAACCAGCCAGAAAAAGTCTTTGAAATGCACTTCAAAATGCAGCGATTTAGAGTAAAATGAGCCGCGTGCAACTGCAGGTTTTTTTTTGTCTAGATTTTGTCATAAAAACATAATCACAGAAAATAGATGATACAGTACATTGATCAACAAGCTCGCAAGTGCCTGTCAGTTGATCGAGTAATTGAAAAACACAGCAGAAACTACTTCCTTGTAAATAAAGATCAGCATCTCTAAGTAGAACTTCTATCATGCAGAGATTAAACATCTCCATCAGTACAACGGAAATGTGGTCGCTGATTGGGAGCACTTTTCTAAACTGAAAAAAACTTTAACAGCAGTAACCTACACAAAGTGGAGAGAATGTTGTATTTCAAACTGAGGCAGATTTTCATGCTCCGAAGCCAGTGGCATCTGTTTTATAATGTATTGACTGACTTCCCCTGTGACCTAAAGAACATTCAATCCATTTTTCATTGTGTGAAAGAGTGTTACATCTAATTTCTCTTTAATTATTTACCCAAATATACAAAAATAATCCATTTTAATCCACATTTAGTGAGTTACTAACAAAAGATATGCTGTAATCTGAACATAGAGGGTAACAAGTCTAAGAGTCTACAGCCAGTGTCTATGTGATGCTGTACTGAGGCACAGCGACGCTGCACGGTGACATGTTCACAACAACCCCGCTAGGTAACCCTTTAATTTACAGGCCGTTAATTACGTACTATTGTGAAGAAATTGCAAGGGAATAACAGCAAAGTCAAATCAATATAGTGACAAGTTGCAGTAGTGGAATTACCTGGAATTACTGTAAAGTGTTGGGTAATTACAGAGTAAGATCAAAGCAGAATAAAGAGGTTTGGTCAGTAATTATATGGAAATTAATTGGTATAGTAAGTCTTACCCACATACAGGGTAAGACAGGTGGTTTGTTTCTGTATAGTTTACCATAGAGGCTAACATAATACTTTGGTAGTTACTGATTATTTAGCATTTGTTAGTACCAAGTTGTGTGGTCTCGTATTTTAACCGTCAGCATGTTAACATTGTTGTTGCCCATATGCAGCAGCCAAGTTTCCACGACATAGTCAGGTACTTTCAGTATAATAAACCTAAAGTATTGTAATTTCCACAGTCTTACCCTCTGATAAGCCAAGAAAAGTGGTAGCCACTGCAATAGCTGTTTTCCCCATAAGCAAAAGGTAGATGTGATGTGGCCACTGCTGGAAATGTCACCATAGTTAACTCATTATTACCTTCCCACTGCCTGTAAAGTGTAGTCTTTGAAACATATGGGTAGTTTCAACATAAATAAGAGCGTGGTAATATGAACTTTCGTTGTAATTACTTGTAAAGCATAGCCTGCCCGATAACCCATTTGGATGAAATATGTAAATATTTTCCAAATACTAAATGAACACAAGTTAGGTACCATGAAAGGTCACCGTCATTATTTTTCCACCGCCTGTAAACGTCTTTTTTAGGAACATGCAGGTAATTTCCCTACGATAGACATGGCAGTATCAAGATAATTACCTTCACATTGACAGCCTGTCTTTATAATGCAATAAGGGGTACAAATGCTAAATACTCAGTAAATACAAAGTATTATGTTAGCCTCTATGGTAGCCTTAGCTACCATGGGGTCCACTGGAAGGGGAGGGACTTCGCCGTGGTACTATACAGTACCTGACAGGAAGTAATCTTGGACCAAAGCTGTTGCCCTGGCAACAGAGTGGCAATGAAAAAGTCTGTAGTTTTTGAGATATTTCAGTCTGGAACAAAGCGATGGACCGACCAACCAACCGAACATCGTTGCCACCGTGCATAAAAACTACGATGTGATCTGAATTTATCTCATATGTGTTTTGATGGTTAAAAAATATCAAGAACAGCAAGAAAACGAGCATGATGGTTGATCAGAAACCACCTGTAGTATTCCTCGGTCAGCAACAGAGCGCCCGCCGTGGTCAGAATCATCTGCGTAACAAGTCTGAGCAAATGACACGTGTGACTCATTACCAAGGACTAGTCCATTGATGTCATTAACAAAGCTATGGTCCACTAATTTACAGCTACACTCTGACTGTGACTGTAATTGAAAAGGGTGAGACATTATCCACATAATCAAAGTCAAATATTCCCATCTACAGTACTTGTTTTAATGATTCACACTTCTGTTCAAACTGCTCAGACTGAGAACGGGGTCATAACATTTTTGTTAATGAGAAAATGAAAAGTTGGCAGATTATCAAGCAGCTCTAGCGATGCCTTCGCTGTGTGTACGTAATTTGGAATCAAATCACTGCAGCGCAGAAGGTGAAAAATCAAATGTTTCTTGTGATCTCTGATGATTCTCAGTGCACCGTCTCCTTTCTGAACTGCCTCTGCCCGAACTCTCCACCCTCACGTGTCACTTCAGGGGTCGTGTCTAGTAAGGTAACGCGCAAATTGCGAAACTCTCGCGAGATGGGCATTGACTTTGAACGGTTAAGGTTAGGATAGGTCGTCGGCTAGCGAGTCTCGTGAGTTTTTTTTTTCAAGTTTTTGCAATTTGCGGGTGTCCTTCTAGACACGACCCACTCTGGTTGCAAAAAAACAAGTTGGCGACGGCCAAAATGTTGAACTCGAGGCTTCAAAACGGCAGTCCACAAACAAATCTGTGCCGCCCCGGTGACTACGTCCGCTTCTTATATACAGTCTATGGTTATTGTGTTTTTTGTGTATTCACATCACCGCTCTATAAATGCATGTTTTTACGTGGGACAATAAAAACCTTAAATTTATATCTCTCTTTTGGTTTTCTTCTCAACAATATCCATGACATGTTGCCCGTCTTGCATTCACAATTCTGATTGTCTGTAATGTTAAAAGCTGGCAAGGTTAATTGCTGTTTTTCCCCTCGCTTCCTGGAAAAACTGGCAAAAGGAAATAACACACACGGTCCAGTAAATAAAACCACAGTATTGCTCAGACACGACTGCTGAACTGTGGAATAGGTTGGTTATGGTTATTTTGACTGATTTACCGACCGAGTGACTTCGAGGAAGCCTCGCTGCTTTATCCACTACATGATCCACCTAATCAGATGCCACAGGCAGCCGCGGCGCATAAGAAATGCAATGCTATCTCTGTATCTAGGCCTCACATGTTTACTGCACCGTCTGGAGTCCCTCCTGAAAGGGAAAGTGTGTCATCTAATGTATGCAGCCAACAGTCACTGCTCCTGAGCTGTTCTGGGTATTGAGGATTACATAAACCGAACAGACATGCAGTGTGGAAATGGCCTCCTGTCATTGTGTGTGCTTGTGTGTGTGTGTGTGCCGCTCTTCCTCTCGCTCCCTGACAACTGAAGCCTGAGCATCTCCAAAGACTCGCACCGTGGGGAGCCTTGTTTTGCATTATCATTAAAGACACATATGGGGAGTGGGGGGACTGTAGTGCTGCATGTATGCCACACCGGATCAAAAACCAGGCCTACCCTGTGTGTGCAGAGATTGCAGCAACATGCAGCGTTTCCGTGGGCGCGTTTGCTGAAATTTGAGGAGATTTGTAGCGCTATTTTGCACCGCGTATCTCACAGGGAAGCAACCCAAAAGATTAGGATGAGACAGCGGTGGAGACGGCAGCATCACAGCCTTCTGCGGTGCTTCTCATTTTTCCTAGGAAGCAGCCGAGCGGCGTGTCTAGGCAGAGTTTGTCAGAATGTGGAGATTTCTGGCAAGTTTTCCCATCAGAGCATGTCATCCTGCGCGAGAGAGAGAGAGAAACCAGCTTGTCTCACGCGGAGCACAAATGTTCCATGCTATTATTTCCAGCAGCGTGGTACAGCTGAAATTGAAAGACGCGCTCATACGGAATTTTTTACCGTATTTTTTTACCATCCTAAAAAAGCTTCTATGGTTTTATCTTTTATCCACCATGCTGCCGTTGTCACAAAGACATGGCCCACACACACACACTCAAGACTCTATGAAACCAATACAGCAGAGCATCATCAATGAGTAATTGAGAGCGACTGCAGGCCAGAGCGTCAACACCAGGGGGAACAGAGCGACTTGGCGCGGGCACGACATTTCACCATCTCACTCAGCAGCTGGTGATCGAACCAATCAGATATGCTTGGAAACCCCCCCCCCCCCCCCCTTTCTATTTCTTCTCTCATCGCCCTCCGAGCATCTTGATTCACGTCTCCATCACGGTTAAATGTGGATGATAGCCTGTTTTTCTCATCGTGGATGCTGATGAGTCACACTTTAATGGATACGCGATGGAGTACGGCGAGAGAGCAAAAGTATTTTCGGGAATTGCTTTTCATAAATAAAAGCCTGCCAATGGTGTAAAACACATTTTAAAGACATAAAAAACTCAATATTAAAAACAAAAAAAAAAAACATAATAAGCAAGAGCATTACATTCGTGTTTACTTACTTTGAAATTGACAACAGTGAAACGGGTACACAGACATCAGATATGGTCCATTTATTGAATCCAACAAATACAAAAGAGATTGTTAATCATATCCTTCACTTTAACAATACAAGGCCACTGGAGTTACTGCGTTAATAACACCAGACACGGTGTTAAATTCCAGCATTGTTATTTGTGCATGTTTACCACATGAATAACTAAAACGTCTCCACTGGGAATTGTTTACCATTATAAAAAAGCGGATGATATGAGCATGCTATTGTAAAACAGCACTGCACGGTCCATTAGACTTGTTTGTGTGACAATCAGACACTTTACAGGTTTCAAGTGCTCCAACAGATCCCTGGAATATCTGGACTGTTTACGACAGGTTGATATAAAAAGCCCTATATGACCTGCCAGAGAGATATGACCCTCGACTGGCGGATATCAATTTTATTGCGGCTGCGTGTACCGTATCAAATTAGCATACAATATAACGCCAGCATAAAAAGTGTTTTACTATGTGGGACACGTCTGGCATAACAGATGGCCACGGGGGGGACGATAAATAACCCTTTTTAATAACAGGAGAGAATATTTATACTGCACTCGCAGGCTAAAGATACAAACTGAAAAGCTGTCACTTCTTAAGTGTTCAATACATAAAGCATGAGCACTGCATTAAAAGGGCAATTTCACGTGTTCCTGGTGAAGCTCGTGGTTGATGCTCATTGGAGCAGCTTTCCTTAAATCAACTCTCTGAGAGTCTGCAGGATCGAACCAACACCTAAAGAGCAACCTGTTCCCAACTTTTTTTGGGGGCATGCGGCGACAGAGATCAAGCTTTATCGCACGAAACATTCATTCAATCCCGAGACAGCTGCCCCCCCCCCCTCCCCTCCTCCCTCTATGGAGCACACGATAATCTTTCCGCTGGCCATTTGGTCCATTCCACTTATCGGCGAGCTTTGTCTGCACAATCATGTACCCACTCATAGTGCCAGCAAAAGCCTTTATGGATTACTGGGGAACTTTAACCCCACAAATTACGTCCATCTTCCAATACGCTTGGAACTTCATCCTCCACAGTGCAGCAGCTATTTCATGACCCAACGCTCTGCACACCACAATAAAATCATAAATATATGTTCAGAGCGGTAAGTAAAGCACACCTTGCGCTGTCCCTTTAGGCTTGTGCTACGTGAGCTCTCGTACGCACAGATGTTCCTGCACATTACCGTACATTCATTATATATTTTGGCAAATGAAGGGAATTCCGATTCCACTCGAGTCTTTTTCTATCTCTCGTTTATCTTATTGTGAGTTTACATTCAATCAATCAATAGCAACAATCTATTTCGGTACGACCGCCCCCCCTCTAACAAAGCTCCTCTGAGCCCAACGGGCCAACAGCCTGTGAAGGTTAATGGCGAGGAAGAGGTCACAAATTGCTTCATTCCGTCTCCTCCATTATCTGCTGCCCAAAAACTGTACCTTCGATGACTTCCGTTCATAAATCAAAACCTCAAGCACGCGAGAGTAACAAGTGCTCACATCTGAGGAGGATTTGGCTGGCTGGCGCGAGTCCAAAAGATAAGTCCTACCGCCGCGCACCTCTCGACACCGAGAGGGAGTGATAAAGAATTGGGAGAGGACCAGGAAATCAATCAGGAAGCCATCTGGCGTCCCAGCGCTCCGGAGACACCAACGACTGTCTGCTCCTCCGCTGTGCTTCCCCTCGGTCCCTTCTCTGCATCACCCGGGGGACGGCCAGCCACACAAAGTGACCACAACAACAGAGGGATCTATAGTTGTCTGATTCTGACGGATGGAAAAAAAAAGAGGCTGCGAGCACAAATCAGTACAACCCACCAGAGTCACACACGTGCGCTCAGGGGGAATGCCATCTTGTCTGTGCGTACTGTACTGTCAGCAGGGGAGCGTACGTATTGTTAAGTGTGCAGACGTTTTTGTCACAACTCTAACTACAGTTCTCATTGTGTGACAAAATATACATTCAGTACAAAAGCATCTTCCTGAAGGGATATATTAAAATAGAATTTTTTTTACATTTAGGCACTTTCTATGGGCTCAAAGTGTACAGGTAAGACTGGAAAGAGGATCTAATGGTACGTGTCCACAGGAGCGTATTTGGACGCGAGGGGATCCCAGCATTGGATGCTTGAGGGGCTGCCACTAGACACTCGGCACCTGATTGGACGAACGCGTTCCCTCGTGGGCTGCTGCTCCCAGCTTTCAAACCCGGAACCAACTTGTACGGAAACTTTTTTCTCATATATTACTAAACTAGTTCACCGAAATGTGTTTCTGAAAACATTTTTGGGTGAGAAATAATCCATGCAGTTGCCGAATCTGTCTTTAATTTAGATCGACAACGGATTGTTTCAACGTTTTTTGGGAGTTTCCAGAGGCGGCGAGTGGTGCCGGACGCCTCCGATTCGCATTAAGTAGCCTAAACCTCAACCTTTATGCAAATGAGGAGCGGGCATACCGGCGGACCGTCTCTCAAAACGCAACGCTAAGCTACCAGAATGCATCGCACGGCTGTTTACATAGACAACGAATGGGAGGCGTGGAAAGGACGGTCCTGTGGACACGTACCGTTACTCTTTTGCTATTTGCAGTAACCAGCATTAAGTGAATAAATTCCCACTTACTTATGACTAAAGTTCGAGATATGCCTGCATGAAATAACACAGTATCTTATAATTTAAAACAAACATAGTTGACAACACATGAAGTAAATCCAGAAAATATGGCTATGATTTAGTCTTTTGAAGCTGCATATCATTTAGAGAGCACAAAACAGAGAAAAAAAAGTTAAAAAAATTACTCCAAAACTGCATAAATGACCCATGTCATTTTACCTTAAAGTTAAATTTGCATTGCAAAATGACTTTAGTCGAAGCAGAACGGAGTTTCTCTCTGTGTTATCAGTAGTTAGGGTGATTAAGTCGAAGAGGTACTAGGTACTTGCATAATGCCTGTGATCTAAGGCTTTCTCTAAGCCACTGGTATGTAAGAGTAGAAAGCACTAAAAAAATGTCCTGAAAATGTTCTTAACAAAATACCTGAAGATTTGTCCCACTTTCCCTCGAAATATAGGGAACACAGTGAAAGAGAGGAACTTGCAGAGAGGAGCGTTGGCGCCCTCTACAGGAGAAGATGCAAACATAAAAAAAAAAAATAAAAAAAAGCCTCAGGATGTGGCTGTGAAAATCACTGTAATGTCAGTCCACTAGCGAGTTCGTTGACAGAGGTATAAAGCAGTTCTTTTCATTAGATTAGATGCACACGTGTTCCAGTGATTGTCCATGTGTGCGTAAAGCAAGGGAGCTAAACTGATCTCAAAGATTGCACCAGTAGGTGGAGTGGGTAAAACAAGAAAAAGAAATGTCAGCATGTACAATTGTGCAGGATCTCACTAATCCTCCTTGATTACAAAAACAAAACATCTTCCAGCAGGCTCCTGTCTCCCAGCAACAGCATCCAAGAAAACCATTATTCCCATACATATTTACAAAGTACTTCATAAAGTAATTATCAGTATAATTTCCTACTGATCCGTTAAATCCAGCTGGCACAAAAATGTGCAAAAAAGTTTGGAAGGGAGCGTGCAGGCTTCCTCCTTTGGGCTCCTTTCAGGGCAAGGCAAACATATCAAAAACACTTCCAATCCACCCGTATCCCTCCTCGGGATATCGGCCCCGAATGTAAAAACATATCCTAGGTTGATTTACCATTACATTCTCTCCTCAAAGAACCACATCTGGTGGAGGCTGTCAGTGCAGGGTTGGAGTGACGGGGCTGGCGTCCCGTTGTCGGTCTTGTCTATCGCCTGAACACACTTCTGGCTCGCCGTGTGGTACAGGCTCCCGTCCTGAAAACAGCCAGGTGGAGAACATGCATTATAATATTATAATATTAAAAGATAATAGAATGCTGCAGGAATGAGTCCTAAAACCCAGACATGAGTTTTGCACTTCCGGTTCCTTCGCCTGGAAGTCAATGGGTTTTTTGAATGGGTTTTTAGTTAGATGCCTGAAATAAGGTCTGTGGTATTCAATTCAATTCTATGTTTGTATACAATATACATTATATAGTGGATTTTGTAAGTTTTGACCAATTTTATGCTGCATTAAAAAAGGTTTACACTTGAATTGTAATTCCTGTCAATTTTGAAGATTTTTTTTACCAAGTTGCAGGTTTACGATTTTATTATTTTAATACAATTTCTATAGTTACGTGCTGGTTAATCACTCAAATGGCCAACAAGTAGTTAAAAAAAGTAGCTATACAACACATGTACACAGTAACAGAACAGCTGCTCAGTGGTGAAATTATCTTCATCAGTTTTAACATCATGATTTATCTTCAACACTGAATTTACTATTGGAACATAGATATTCTGCCCCCGTCCACTCTGTCTTCGTTGGACCCATTTACATTTAGATAGTGTGGTTTAGCCACTGACACTAGTGTGGTGTGTGACTACACCGAACACGTGCTAAACAACTTACAGCAGTGTGTGGTGAATACCCGGCTCGCTAGTGCTCTGTGATTTACAGTTTAGTATCAGCCACACTTTAGCTCAACAACTGTTGGGAGCAGCTCAGCAGCTATACTGTATGTGCTTGACATGACTTTGACATGAATTAGATTTTAGGCCCTGGAGGTTGACGCTGTGATTCAATTCTCTCAGCTTCAATCCAGTAATGACACTTAAAGGATTTACATTATTATAGTATGAATTTTAAAGGAAAATAATTCAGCTGATTGTACAGTGCTTTCTAATTAATACGGCAATTATATATATATATACATTGTAAAGAGCCTATGTAACAATGAGATTTTCAGAAAAATAATCATCACAGTATTTATATTTTACTGGGGGGTGGAAATCACAGGAGGCCTCATGATACGATCTTATTGCGATACATTCCTTAGGTTTTCTAGTTTCATACGACACCAGTATCTTCACTCTAGCTTTAAGACTGACCTGCTACCAGCTCTGAAAGTCAGAATAGCGGCCGTCTGATTTTTAAAATAAAAGATTGATACTTGACATCCGTGTATAAATACAATATTGCCACGCAAAATATTGCGATACTATGCTGTATCGATTCTTTCCCCCCCAACCATATATGTTACCCTGCCCTTACCCATGTATGGGACAAAGGAAACAGAGAACAGACACATCTGCATCTATGAGTAGAGGGTCTGTAACAGCAGGAAGAGGAGAGGGTTGTAGGTGATCGGATGGGCGTCTACTAAGTGTTTAGTTCCCAGTACATTTTGAAGCATTAGCGGTGGTTCAAGGAGGAAAGTAATAAATAATGTGGAACGATCAACAAGAAGTCAGAGAAAATTCAAAAGGCCTCCAACTCAGATATCATCTTTCACTTCTCTTTCTCTCTCAGACAGCGACTCAGAAACTCATTCCATCCTGCACTTTCATTGCTGCCATGACACTTCCTGTCTCATTACTCCGTCACCACTGTCTAGCCACACAGACACACAGACACACACACACACACACACACACACACACACACACACACACACACACACACACACACACACACACACACACACACACACACACACACACACACACACTGCCTCTTTGGTTAAATCAGGATTTAAAGTGGCAGTAGGCTGTATATTTTTGGTATCATTGGGCAAAAATTCTATAATAACCTTTCAGCATATTGTAATTCAAGTGTTCTGAGAGATAACTAGACTTCTGCTGCTCCTCCTCATGGCTCTGTTTTCAGGCTTTAGAAAATCTAGCCTGTGAAGGGAGACTTTGGCAAATCACAGGTCATTTCAGAGAGAGAGCGTTCCTATTGGCTGTGCAGAGGCCTATGATTTTTTTCAGGTTACCTGTTTCATGTACTACTGTCACGATATAGCCACCGTTTTATAAAATAACTTTTTTTAAATCATATTTGCTCCAATTTCGCCTACTTCAGCTTTAATAAAAACAGACACTCAAAACAGAAAAATATGCTCCTTACCTCTCTGAGGACAAATTTCTGGTCTGCAGGTAAGGGTTGCCCTCGTTTTCTACACAGCTCTAGAGTCAGGTAGGTGCTGATGTTGTCACCCACAACGCATCCGGCAGGTTCCCTCGTGTTATAGCGGATCTCGCCCTCCGTGGAGTATTCAAAGAACTGCGGGAGGACGAAAAGAGCTCTAAATCTTTTCATGCAAATTGTGCGATAAACATAAACAAGTGTGCTGCTGGAATGTGCGCAGATTATGAATGAAAGTGAGGAGTGATTCTGCAACATGCAGGGAGCTTGCAGGGAGCTCCGATAAGGCAGACTGTGTCCACAGACGGCTGCTGGAATAACAATGGTAAAGTGCTTCCTGGACTACCGTCAACCACAGAGGGAAAAAAAGGTGTTGGGGGGGGAAAAACCCTCTCCTTTGTATCAACAAGGACAACTTATCATTTTTCAACCTGGGATAGGCGAACTTGTCCACTGTTGCTTGTGTTGTAAGATCACAACTACACACCCTTGTGGTCTACTGTGAAATAAGATGACTGTATTACTTTGAGAGTCTCAGCAGCTATTGATGATGATGATTACTGCTGTCTTAGGTAAATAGAAAACATACATTATGCTGTGTTTTTACTATGGCTGTCAAAGTTAACGCGATAATAACGCTATATTGCAAATTTGCGCATTAACGCAACTTGGGCTCAGTTTTAAAGCTACAGAGAAGATACCTAATGAATCCATTGGTACCAACCATGTCATACTAGCTTGTCTGGAAGGAGGCTAAATAACACTCCAATCTTATGCTATAATTTGGCGAGGAATAACTGGCATGGCCATTTTCAAAGGGGTTCCTTGACGTCTGACCTCAAGATATGTGAATGAAAATGGGTTCTATGGGTACCCACGAGTCTCCACTTTACAGACATGCCCACTTTATGATGATCACATGCAGTTTGGGGCAAGTCATAGTCAAGTCAGCACACTGACACACTGACAGCTGTTGTTGCCTGTTGGGCTTCAGTTTACCATGTTATGATTTGAACATATATTTTGTATGCTAAATGCAGTACCTGTGAGGCTTTCTGGACAATATTTGTCATTGTTTTGTGTTGATAAATGATTTCCAATAATAAATATATACATACATTTGCATAAAGCAAGCATATTTGCCCACTCCCATGTTGATAGGAGTATTAAACACTTGAAAAAATCTCCCTTTAAAGGGACTATTTGTAACTTATCACGCGCATAAATCTTAACGGGTCGGATTCCCATGCACGCTCGCGTGTGGGTACGCGAGCACGCAGCAGCTCTGCTCCTGCCTGTTTGCACACCGCGCTCGTTCTCACCAGCTCGGCTCGCTCCACCTCCACGTGAACGCGCGCACACTACACACTGCAGAAGAGTTAGTTTAGCTCTGAGAATATCTAGTGAATGTGCAGTGGACGTTTTTGCAGAAATAACTGCTGCAGCTCCTCCAGACCAACAGAGGTTTCCCGTGTCTTGTGAAGTGACGGGGCTCCGCAGAGAGTTACGTTATCGTCCCGACCGGGTGTCGGTGTCTCCCCCCCCCGTTCCCTCCGGATCGGGAGGAAAAGCCAACACCAGGATCAGCATTGATTCATGGAGAGACCTTCCTCTGGTCAGCTAACATTACTGCCAAGCAGGTGAAATATAGAGTGATATTGTGTGTTAGCTGACGTGTGTCGCCTCACTGTTTAGACCGGTGCTCGTTCATGTCAATGTAGCGCGTGAGCGCGAGCAACAGGACGATGACTTTCGTTGACATTGCGGCCACAGGTGTCGCTGTGAACAAGCAATTTCTGATTCTTACATATAGCCCCTTTAAGGTACATTTTGAACAGATAAAAAATGTGCGATTAATTTGCAATTAAATATTTTAATCGATTGACAGCCCTAGTTTTTACCCATAAATTGTAATGAACGTCATCAACTAGATGTGAAACATAAAACTCTATAGTTCTCGAGTAAAACTGAGACTAATAAAACATTCACGACACTAAAATTTAATGACAATTTAATGCCCATGACAAAAGACTGAATTGACTTTTCATCAGACATCAAGAAACATTTTATGGCTAATGGCCTGAAAGACCGACGTCCATTACCTGGTTCTGACCCATGCCGTGACACTGGTAGAGGATGACCCTTTGGCCCACTATTTTGTGTTCATCTATAGGGTTGTAGTCAAAACAGTAGTTGGCCTTGCCCCGGTTCTTCAGCTATAATGAGCAAAAAGCAGTCGTGTCAATAGATATTTTCAGATACAGATCAAATACAGCTTACAGAAGCTCAAACATGGGCGTGGAAATCCATGCCAAAATTAATCTCATTGTAAAGGAAATATCACACTTTTCTTTTTTTGATAAGTCTCTCACCAGCACTGCTCAGCTTGATTAAATTCAGTTAAACTGGTGATAATTGGTGACAATCGGTGACTCAGACGTGTTCTCTCACCATTCCAAACCTGCCTGGCTGATCCTCTGGGACGTGGATATCGGGGTAGATGTTATCCAGATACCACCTGAAGTTCTTACAGCCCAGCTTCTCTCTGAGCTTCTTCCGCTCCGTCACATCTCCAAAGGCCTCCTAGAAACAAAGACCGCAAACAACAGTTCCACCGGATTACTTTCGTACCACCTTTCTGCCGTAATAACCTGAGATTCAAAACAATAATAATAATAATAATAATAGGAAAAACAGAATTTTGCTGTAATATGGATATTAAATAATGATAAGTATCAATCAATGGCATCTTATATTCAAATGAAGACCTTGATGCAGTCAAGTGTCATACAGCTGCAGTGTCAGAGGACGTATCCATAGGCATAGTTCTGTGTAGAAATGGTATACAACAGCACCATCTATAGTTGTTCTATAAGACTACACAATTACATTCCCAATAATAACAAACAGAAAACCACTCCCACATCCGGGACAAACAAGGGGACTCCTTAAAAAACATGTTATGTTCCCTGATGGGCGTGGTTTGAATTATTTTGATTTGATGAAAATGAGACAGAGAGTGGCAAAGTATGGGCTACTTTTATTCCTAAAGCTTGGCAAAGAAGGCAAACTAGCCGAATAATACATGCATACAATATGAGATCAGCTTATTTGATGCATGTCAAGTATGAAGCAAGGCTGTAATAGTTTTGAATTTTCAATTAGTTTCTATTTTATTCTAGTTTTGACTTTTTGATTTTATTTGATTTTAGTTTCAGTTAGTTTCAGAGTGAATTTGCTAGTTTAAGTTTAGTTCAGTTTTTCAGAAAGGTTTAGTTTTAGTTTGTTTTTGTTAGGGCCAGCTATAATGTGGCAGAAGTATGTAGTTAGTTACTGAATACATACAAAATATATGGTTGAGAACTAAAAATCGTCATAATGTTTAATCTTCGCGCTACTTTAGTGAAGCGACTGCGGCATGTCCGTTCAATTTCTGTGGTTCAATGTCACGATTTGACGGAAATTCATGTTGTCCTCCTTTTTTCAGTCGTGATATATTATAGCTAAAAAACTAAAACTGAAATTAATTTACTTTCATTTTTTTTCATTTTTATTAGTTTTTTTACCCAGAAAATATAATTTCAATTTAGTTTTTCTTAAAGAATATAGTCTTTATTTAGTTTCAGTTTCAGTTTACTATAATAAACCTAGTATGAAGGCATACAGAATATACTATTCATGTTTTCCCATAATTTATATATTTGGTCTCACACCTATGTACATGATGTCTTGTAAGATATTACATTGATATCAGAATACAGACCCCCTATATGAGTAGATTTTTGTTGTTGGACATAATTTAGTCCATCTAAAGGTCAATATATTTTAGCACTATTTAGTTGTCAGTATTATGGATGGTTTGAGAATTTATCAACACAGTTGGGTAAAAGTCCTTGCAGGGAAGTGTAGTCGCGGCTGCAGCTGTGCCAGCAGTACAAGGAGCAAAAATCTAAGTGTATCTTTGTAAATTGATGATCACAAAAAAATAAATATTCATCTCTGATTTAAAGGGACTATTTGTAACTTATCACGCGCATAAATCTTAACGGGTCGGTATCCCATGCGCGCTCGCGTGTGGGTACGCGAGCGCGCAGCAGCTCTGCTCCTGCCTGTTTGCACACCGCGCTCGTTCTCACACGCTCGGCTCGCTCCACCTCCACGTGAACGCGCGCACACTACACACTGCAGAAGAGTTAGTTTAGCTCTGAGAATATCTGGTGAATGTGCAGTGGACGTTTTTGCAGAAATAACTGCTGCAGCTCCTCCAGACCAACAGAGGTTTCCCGTGTCTTGTGAAGTGACGGGGCTGAGGAAAAAGCCAACACTAGGATCAGCATTGATTCATGGAGAGACCTTCCTCTGGTCAGCTAACATTACTGCCAAGCAGGTGAAATATAGAGTGATATTGTGTGTTAGCTGACGTGTGTCGCCTCACTGTTTAGACCGGTGCTCGATCATGTCAATGTAGCGCGAGCACAAGCGCGAGCGCGAGCCACAGGACGCTGACTTTCGTTGACATTGCGGCCACAGGTGTCGCTGTGAACAAGCAATTTCTGATTCTTACATATAGCCCCTTTGAAGTTACGATTAGGCGTGAGGCGTGAACGAGAACGCATATCTGCACACAACACTGTGTGACACAGGGCGCAAGGCAAATACCAAGTTTTTAGTTAGTCCTGTCGAACAAGAGCAAGAGGATTGACGCTTGTCTCTGTGTGTGTGTGTGCATATCAGTGAATGCAAATAATGTGGATGTGTGTTTGTGTAAATACCCTTCATGCATAGACAGTGATTTACAGAGCAAAGGAAGGGAATACAGTCGCCACTCATTTGCGGTTGAGCATATGCGCACCACACCGTCCCTGCTGAAGGAAGGCTTCAGCAGCACCGCGGGATGATGGATGTTGGTGGTTTGCCCAAACGCAGCTTTAATTGGCCCTTCATCAATTTATTTGCTCGAGAGACGGGTTCCCGAAGGAGAGAGTCCGCCGTTAATGGGAAGGACCGGTAGGGACCATCTGAGGACACTGAGGGGCCACCACAGTATACAGTAGGAGGTCAATAAGAGGACAATTAAGGAGCAGTACATGTGCTGCTTTAATGACAATGAAGAAAATCAAATGTAAGAGTGACTAGCAGTCCAAAGACAATCCAGTATATGGATCAGTGAGGGGTCACTGAGGAAACTTAAGGAGCAACTAGGGACCAATCTGATTTACACAAGAGGCCAGAGACGTGCCAATTAGACAGCGGGGAAACAACAGATACATGCTTACAGATTCATCCCTGAAAAATGATACATGGTTACATTTTGAATCTAGTTTATTTAGGCTTCACACCGCCTTATTACTTATTAACCAAGAGTTGTAAACATAACTCCCATGCACTGACAGGTGACTCATCAACGTGACAGTTTGCAGTGACCCGTCATCCTGCAATGTACTGTTTCATATTTGATCAACGCTGCCTAGTTTGACTGTTTGATCGGAGTTCGTGAGTGACTGACAGCTGCTCAGAGACGGCAGGCTCCAGCTCGGCTCTGATTGGTTGTTTTCCTCCGGTCTGTGAAATCTTCCAGATGCCATTAGGAGCACCGGAGGACACCGGAGAACACAGAGGCACATGATTATTTTTTTCCAGATTACCTGTCTCATGCACTACTGTCAGGATATAGTGACCGTTTTATAAACTTTTTTTAATCATATTTGCTCCAATTCTACCTACTTCCGCTTTAAGTAGAAATATGCAAAGAATATCTTGAGAAACGTATTGTTCAAATTTACAACAGGGATTAATAATCTCTTCATAAAGGTTCGACAAAATCTGCACGCGGGGTATCCGAAACTCATAAAACCGCTGGAAAATGCCGGAAAAAAAACAACAGCCAAAATAACATAAAATGAAAAGTGAGATAAGGCTGTCAGATGTGGGAAAATCTTGCAGCATCACGAGGAGGAGAATGAAACCTCGTTTAATATCGTATATCGCAAAATGTTGTATGTATGAGAGCCTAACCTATTGGAAGAAGGGGAGCAGCGGCGGTGTTTGTTTTATAGGCTCTGGTGTATTGGGTTTTGCCGAGCCACTGCGAGGTTGGCAAGGCTACCTCCTCTCAGGGAGATGAGCGCCACCTGATCTGTGTTTAGAGAGCTTCTCCTCTTAACTACACCGTCTGCCACACACTGGCCCAGCCCCTCCCACGCACACACACACACACACACACCAAAGCAGGGCACCCCATGGGTTAGCACCGCTCTCACCCCGTCAAGGACAGGTGGGTGACACCCCCGTTGGCACCGGGTGACACGGAAAGGTGGTAATGACACACCGGAACGCCCTGACACCCCTGTCACCTTGGGTGTCTGCCGCTCATGTATCCCATGCGTCACTTAATCAGGGGAGCTCTTACACTGCAGCGGGAGTGCAGTGTGTGTGTGTGTAGTGTGCGTGAACATGTTATGTTGTGCATGTGTGAGAGTGTGTACATTGGTAAAAACGAGTGATTACTCTAATCTAACAGGTTTGTTCTAGCTGTAAAAAATAAATCCCAATACTCCATAAAGGAAACATATCAGTCATTAACATGCCGTAAAAATAGTTATATTTGATACACACACACACACACCATCTGTGCAGACTCACCAGTCGCGCGTGGGGGTTTCGATGGTAGTAGATGTCTTTATATTCATCCATCCAGACCTCGGCGGCTCTCACGCTGTTTGCCAGAGCTTTGCTCCGCGAGTAAGGGGCCTTTTTGGGGAACACATGACCCACATGGGAGCACGGGTGGACCTCCAGGCTGCCCCCACACTGCCAAATCTAAGAGACATCAACAACACCACCACCACGAGGATTTGGTTAGCCTCTCAGCCGTGATTCAATCATTCAACACAAAGCACAGCCTTGTTGTGTAGGAACTTGGAAAACAGAAAAAGCGGTTTTGTTGTTGAAGAGGAAATCATGTTGGTTACGACCCTTTGGGGAATTGCAGTTATTGAAGAAAAAAAGGGGATGTTCAAATTCTTCACTGCAATTAAAGTATGAAAATCTTTGGCCTGTTTTCAATGGCTGTTTAGTTATAATTCTTTCAGGATGGTTTTCACAGGGAAGGAGGAGTCGTCACACGATGCAGTTCTTGGTAAATGGAAACCAGATCTGGACGCCTCTTTAGTGCTGTGTGCTAAAATTTGCATATTATAGGTATTTTGCCTATTTTGCATAAAGATAGGGCGTTACACATGCAGAACACACGTACATACAATATGAACACACATATGATGCCTTCAAATGGGGTCGTGTTTACCGTGTTCACGAGAAGAGTCCATACGAACGCCCCCCCTCTTGTCGTATTCACGACCTCGTTAGTGGACAGTTTCTGAAAGCTCAGAGTTCACCAGTTGGGACTAGTTTGGAGGCCATGGAAGTTTTCGGTGCATAATAAGTTAATATATTGTAATTTTAGCCATATATTGTTTTTCTTCGAAATTTTATAATATGTCTGAGGAAAATGTTGATATTCCCAACGGCCTCATCTTTCTCCTCTGTCATTATGCCTTTGCATTTACTGAATTATGTTACACACTTGCTTCTAGACGCCGACAGTAATGTTAATATTGCCGTTGCTTAGCAGCAGTGTTCTCACGACTTAACCACTTGAACGCCAAGCATATCGTGTACACGACTTCCCATGTTGTAAACACGAGCTCACGAGTTTCATTTGAAGGCACCATCCATCATTTCTTACCCTGAAGGAGAATTCCAGGTTCTCTCCTCCCCACACCTCCATCCCCGTGTCGTATGTCCCCAGGTAATGGAAATAGTTCTTGCTCACAGCAAACAGACCACCTGCCATAGTAGGAGACCTGAGGAGAAAAAACGTATCAGACAATAATCTCCCTGCATCTTATAAATTATGATTTATCTGGATGAGACGAGTGATATATCAGCTTTAGTACCAGCTGACAGTAGTGTAATAGGTATTAATGTAGAGCCTATTCTGTAAAGTTATCCTTAAAATGTTCACATAGACCTGTATTTTCTCAAACAACGTATTCTCATATAATGGTTTGTATCTTACGAAAAGTTATTCCTCATTTTTCGTGCGTTTTCCTACGAATGTCCAGCAACACGTGACGCACGTGTCGATTTCTGCTCCAGTCTGTTCAAAATAAACTTCCGTCTTCACAGGAAACAACTAGGCGACAAAACGTCTTAGTTAGGTTTAGGAAAAGATTGACCTATTAGGTTTAGGCAACAAAACTACTTAGTTAGGTTTAGGAAAGGATTGACTTACTAGGTTTAGGCAACAAAACGTCTTAGTTAGGTTTAGGAAAAGATTGACTTGATTAGGTTTAGGCAACAAAACTACTAAGTTAGGTTCAAGAAAAGATTGACTTGATTAGGTTTAGGCAACAAAACTACTTAGTTGGGTTTAGGAAAAGATTGACTTGATTAGGTTTAGGCAACAAAACTACTTAGTTAGGTTTAGGAAGAGATTGACTTGATTAGGTTTAGGCAACAAAACTACTAAGTTAGGTTTAGGAAAAGATTGACTTGATTAGGTTTAGGCAACAAAACTACTTGGTTAGGTTTAGGGAAAGATCGTGGTTTGGGTTAAAATAACATCGGAAGTTATGTGACAAATAAATCAACGTTGACTTCTGGTTTCACACGGGGTACAAACATCGATCTCCTGGGGAAATGTTTTTTGACCCACCCATCCACCCCGACTTCCTCTCTATGCGGCGTTTGCCGCTCTTTATAATTCCTGGTTCACAATTGTGTGGATTATATACAAATTGATTTGGTGAGATATATATGAATTATAGTGCATTACTTTTCATAGGTATAGCTACGAACGGCGTATCAGAACAGCCTGCACAGACACACCTGATGACATCAATGGGCGAGCGACGGCGTTTCTGTTCATACTCTGGGATAACGTGCCAGGTAAAGACCAACCGCCAATCGAACCCCCCGATCTGGGGTTCGCCAGAGTTCCCTAAATACTGGAAGGTGTTCCAGTCGATCACATCGATGACGGGACACACCACGGCCGACGGCTCCTCTTTGATCCTGGAGAGGAAAGGGAGAGAGAAGCTGTTGACTGGGAGAGGAAAGTGTTGTTCATCTCAAATGTCTGTGTCAACTTTCTGTGCTGCCCTCTAAAGAGAGTCTGAGTCTGGTACATAACAGCACTCCTTCAGCTTCAGTTGTGCCAAAAGACTTTCAAACCACAAGGCCACACTGTAACAAAATACTCAGAGAAAGAGTCAATTTTCCTGCTGAGTGTGTTCTAACCTGTGGAGCAGGGGCTCTAACCAGCCTTCATGACACTCGCAGTGACAGTCCAGGAAGGTCAGCACATCGCCCGTGGTACTGGACGCCCCAAGCAGCCGGGCCCGCACCAACCCCTCCCTTTTGGTGGCCCGGATCAGACGCACCTTCCTCAGACCCGAGATGTACTTCTCCAACGGATCCTTCAGATGAGCTTCAGGAAGTAAAGAAATAAAGCAAAATCTGATAAATGTGTGTGTGTGAAGGCCACGTTTGCATTAAGAGAATTTTTATGTTTCTCAAAATCACTTCAAACATTAAATGATTAAAACGGAAAGCAAAACAAAGACAATCTGCTGTCAGCTTTTGATAGCAGCTGGTAACGCTGATTGAGAAAGAAAGAAAGGAAAATGGTGTTTGATACCCAATTTCTTCATTAAGATCATCCATCTGGCGCTAAAATAACACAACAGTACTTGGATGGGTTTGAATAAGAAAATGGGCTGTGGTAAGTTATCTCATTAAGCAGACTGTCAGCACTCCCTGTATGCTGTTTTGATGTTTCTGAGAGGTTTTTTTTATGTTGATTTATGGGATAGTATGAGATACAAACATCTGTAATTTACAAATCTATTACAATGTTTATTTTTCTGTGCCTGTCCTGTAACAATGTGAAATAGGAGCTTCACTCTTTGGTCGACTTGCTTACTACTCTGTACTATGCAGCCAATGTTAGGGCAGAGGGAGAGGCAGGCATTGCTTAATTTATATGGTCATAAGCCAAAACGTTTTAGAACCACTCCCTTAAAGTGTCTCGGTTGCTTACATGCAGTCTGAGTACAGAAGATAAAACTATTTGACTTGACGATCCCTCTTTAGTTGACATAGCCACAGAAGACAGTGTTCTTTTTTTTCTCTCCTTCCAATTTGAGTCTGATGATTGAAACTATTCACCACCCATGCAATTTACATGTACAGTAAACTGTTATTAATTATTATTATATCATTTTGCAAGATGTTTTTGTGTCTTCATATGTAAGATAATTGCCCGGACGTGTGTCATTGAGTCTATCTGGTATAAAAATGTCCCTTTATCTACATCTTAGATTCACCACCTGTCTTCAACATCCTGTATCTCTGTTTGACTTTCCTATTTGCCAACGTCAGTCTGTCCCGCACCCTAATATCTAAATAAACCGGTGATTGGCACCTATCTGTGTGCCTCCTTGTGTGTTTCCCCTCTGACAACCTTTCTGACTGTCAGTCAGCCAGCCTGCAGCCCCTCTGCCTGTCAATCAGCCTGCGCTCGCACCTCTATCGCTGTAGTCGTCCACCAGCACCACCTCTTTCAGCAGGATGTCGGGCGACGTCTCCAGCACGCTGTGGACCGTCCTCAACAGGGTGGACCAGGCCTCGTTGTAGAAGGCGATGACCACGGATGTCGTCGGCAGGGACCGGTAGTCGTACTTCAGATCTCTGCACCTGCAATGGGAAGGAGAATTTGCATGTTAGTGGGCAGATTGTAAAGGGAGGAGGTGAAGCTGGGTAACTGCCCACTGACATCCTGGAAAGAGGCATGGAGCTTAAGCTTGGCTGCCAGTAAATGTAAATGCTCATAACCAGCGTTGGAAATTAACTCTTTTTTCTACCTGCCACTGTGGCTGGTGGATTCCAAAATCTATAAATAGATTACTATTGCTTGTTTTCTGGTGAATGAAACAGATCTTGCAGCCACTTGCATATTTTACCAGCATTTGGCTGGTGGCTGGTGCTAATTTTCCAACTCTGATCATAACCAAAAGAAGTGAACACAAGAGAAAACATTCAGTTTTGGCAAGCAGCAGTTATGATTCACATCCACCGGGGTGTAGGGGTGTAAGAACATATCGATACACCTGAGTATCGCGATATTAATGTTGTATTAATACTGTATCGATTCTCCAAAACACTGTATCGATTATTAATTAACCTCTCAAAAATCTGACGGCCCGACTTCGGTCCTGGCCGCTATTCGATCTTTCAGAGGTTGTAGAGTGCTCAATTATAAAGCTAGAGTGAAGTTTTGTGAAATTTTGGTTTGGAAAAACTGACGTGGCCATTTTCCCAGGAGTCCCTTGACCTCTGACCTCTAGATATGCGAATGAAAATGGGTTCTATTGGTGCCTTCAAATGAAACTCGTGTTTACAACATGGGAAGTCGCGTACACGATATGCTTGGCGTTCAAGTGGTTAAGTCGTGAGAACACCGCTGCTAAACAACAGGCAGTATTAACGTTACTGTCTGCGTCTAGAAGCCACAGAGGCTAACAATTTAGAAAGCTAGCAAGCGGGAAACATAACGTAGTAAATGCAAAGGCATAATGACAGAAGAGAAAGATGAGGCCGTTGGGAATATCAACATTTTCCTCAGAAATATTATACAATTACGAAGAAAAACAATATAAAAATTACAAGATATTAACTTATTATGCACCGAAAAATTAACTTCCAAGGCCTCCGCCATTTCCGACAACGTCAACAAACACGTCACAACTCGTGAATTCGGAACTTTCAGAAACTTTCCACTTACGAGGTCGTGAATACGACAAGAGGGGGGGCGTTCATATGGGCTCTTCTCGTGAACACGGTAAACACGACCCCATTTGAAGGCACCGTATGGGTACGCACGAGTCCCCCCTTTACAGATATGCCCACTTTATGCTAATCACATGCAGTTTGGGGCAAAAACTATGCAGTTTTTTGCATGCAGTATAAAGTGTTATTTGTGCCTATTCTGAAATGGTTTATTTGGCGGCTGTGGCTCAGAGGGTAGAGCAGGTCGTCCACCAATCGTAAGGTCGGTGGTTCGATCCCCGGCTGCTCCGGATCACATGTCGATGTGTCCTTGAGCAAGACACTCAACCCCAAATTGCCTTCGGTGTGTGAATGAGTATTTAGATTACATCCTGATGGGCAAAGCTGGCACCTTAGCAGCCTCTCCCATCAGTGTTTGAATGTGTATGTGAATGGGTGAATGCTGACATGTAGTGTAAAGCGCTTTGAGTGGTCGGAAGACTATAAAAGCGCTATATAAATGCAAGTCCATTTACCATTACCATTTATTGCTGGTGTGTCCTTTATACTATGACAGTTTTCCTAAAATTACATTTAAAAAAATGGCAATATATCGCTTTGCTTACAGTATCACAATATATCGCAATATATTGAATCGCTACCACTGTATCATGATATGTATCGTATTGTCAGATCCTTGCTAATACACAGCCCTAACCACTGGTACTAACTTAAGAACTACACTGGTAGTTAGTGACCTGTATCTTAGCTTTGCTTGGCATTCAGTGTATTAAATCCCCTTGAACTTGATTACAGTGTTGATGATAGTGTTTCTTTGGTATACTGGTTACTCTGGTTACTGGTTACTGGTTCCTGGGTTACTTACAGTGGGTTCCACCTCTCTGGCAGCCTGCGGTGTAGCGACACTCTATCGCTGATATAAGTGTTAATCTGATGCTTGTTGATGCCTTCCTCCTCTTTTCTCTTCTCCTCTTCGTTCAGGTTCAGTTTGGCGGCTCTCCCCATTTCCCCCAGGGCATTTAAATCCAAGGGGGGCCTCTCGCAGACGGGTCTCTTCAGCTCCTCTTCATCCACCTCTCTCTCTCTCTCTCCGGGGGCCACGCGTCGATTCGTCCCGCTCACGTCCCCCGAGTCGCGTCTGAAAAATATCAGATATCCCACCAGAGTGGCACCGAAGAGGAAAAAGAGCAATTTGGGTCGAGACCTTCTTCCGCACAGTGCCATCGCGTCGCTTCCGTCCTCGGTGCAAAAACTCGGGTTGAAGTTTCATGCCCCGAGGAGAAGAAGAAGCTGCTGAACTCCGACTCCTGAGAAATGTCTCGTCATCAAACTTGTGAGTTTACTTTTAGTTTATCTTGTCTGAAGTTTGAGTAGGACACCCCTCCTCCTCCTACTCCTCCTCCTCCTCTTCCTCTTCCTCAGGGGTGAGTTGGAGATAAATGTGAAAGGATTAACACACTCGGATTAAACCGGTTACCTCCTCGGATTAGCCTGCTAAACCTATCTATCGTTAACCTGTTGGCTCCCACCGGAAGCACAACAAATCTAGGTCAAATCAAAAACAACCCACCGTTTTAGTTCATTGAGAACATTAGCTAAATGTTACAATGACGTAGACACGTTTCAACTCGTCCTCAACATTATATAACGTGTGTCAAACTACAACTACCTCGCTAATAAACCCGTTAGTGTAACGTTACCTACCACAGCTGTGGATATAAACAGGCTGAAGTTTTTGCATTAAACTTGAGTTGAAGTTGAAAAAATGGTCAAGCGAGCCGAGCGCTAGCTTTGCTAACTACCGGTTTCCGGTTGGTGAATTTCAAAGTAAAAATTCTGCAGCGTGTAATAAATGACACTTAAATAATACCTGAATAAATGCAGTAGGCTACCCTTGCCAAAAATAAGTTTATTCAAGTGTGCTATTAGTATACTTCTTTTAAACTTAATTTTAGAGAGTATGCTTTCAGTTTACTTTTTATGCACTTATCAGAGATGTGCTTAACAAAATTATACTTAAGTATACTTGGCTTCTACTGACGAGTATACAGTAAGGTCTAAGTATACTTGGCTTATACTGAGCAGTATACAGAAAAGTCTAAGTATACTTGGCTTATACTGACAATTATTCGGACAAGTCTAAGTATACTTGGTTTATACTGACAAGTTTACATATAGGTCTAAGTATACTTGGCTTATACTGACAAGTACACAGAAAGGTCTAAGTATACTTGGCGTATACTGACAAGTATACAGAGAAGTCTAAAGGAAGTATACTTGAACTATACTTATTTTTACTTCATAAAATAAACTTGAACTATACTACTTTTTCTTGGGGTAAATCAAAGATGCATATTAGAGGCATATTATAATCCCATACAATGACATGTATACAGTGCGTATTCCAACCAAAATGCCCACTTTTCATGTAGTTTAATATAGATTATTTGATTAAAGAAGATATTAGCTGCAACCATAGACTGTATACAGCATTTTGGTTGCTAGAAAGTTTCTGTTTTCATGGTTAGATTAATTTGAAAAGTGAAAGTGCTGTAGTTTTTTATTCTGGTCCTGCCAATTTATCGACAACGCACTTTTAATTTGAAGGCAAAATGGTAAAACCGGAAGTGTAATGTGTTAGTTCCTGTAACTTGACAAGGTTGAAGATAAACGCCAGTGTAGGTTCAGGTAAATCTTTTACCTTTTAGTAGGGGGTCAAAGGCCAATTATTATGGCCTGAGATATTTATTAATCACGAACAGATACTTTGAGTTTGAGTGTTTTCCCAAATATCAGATACAGACAGTTGATCTTTATTGACCTTCCTCCGGATTCCTATATATATATATATATATATATATATATATATATATATATATATATATATATATATATATATATATAAACTATTAAACTGAGAGTACTTTAAAGTGTACTTTCATAAACTAAAAACCGGGCTACAAGTATATAACTATTAAACTAACAGTATACCTATTCACTTGTAGTATAGTTCATAGTATAGTCGGTATACTAAAGTATAGTATAGTGGTCAGGAACCAATCCAATTTTCCTGCACTTTATTAATAAATTCAAACAATATAGCACCATCTTACCCAATGATAAAAACAAAAAAGCCATTAAGACCTTTAAGTTATTAAATGAATATAACATGATGTATGTAAACTAAACTCTGGCATTATGAAATGTATATGTAATTATTTTGTGTTTTGTCTTTTTTTTTAATTGTCTATGTAAATGAGCATATGTTCAATAAAGAAAGCATTTAAAATATCCTTTAAATGTATCGATGAGCTGCTATTAATAACACGACCCCAGCCTCAGATAAGACACATTTTTACATAGGGTACCCCAAAACTCTATAAAACTGAATCCTCTTCACTGACCCTGGGAGAACGCAGTACCCGAGTTTAGAAATCATTTACCCCGGTGGTCTTAATTCATATGCAGCCAGTTGTCGCTCATATGAAACTGATATGAAAACTCTTGACACCAAAGATGAAATCTGACACAAAATGTATGTATAAGCAAATTAAAATGCTAAATAATTAAGGCGACCGTTCAAGGCGAGAAGGTAATATGAGTGGCATGCTGTTTGATCGAGTACTCATATTGTGGAAACTACAAAGAGACGCGGGAAGGCAACAAGTCAGGCGGAGTGTTGTAATATATCACGGTAGACTGGGCTTGTCGTGTCTGTCAGAGACACAATATTAATGTTAATGCATGAGGGCGTTTTCATTTAGGACCGGATGACGGATAACATTTCCATGCAACAGATATTTGGTCGGGAGATGAAACAATGGAGAACGGCACCTTGATCCTCTCTGTTGTAACACCATGTCTGGCATGGACCAAAAAAAACAAAACAACACAAATACATTTAGCCTTTATTCGTTCAAGACATCAGGACTGAAATACCACAGATTTTCAAAATATTACTTTTATTTTTACTCTTATATTTCCCACCTCAAATAAAAACACTTAAAGCTGCAGTGGGTGGGTGGTCACTATATCCTGACAGTAGTGCATTAGACAGGTAATCTGAAAAAATCTGTGTCCTCCAGTGCTCCTAATGGCATCTGCAAGATTTCACAGACCGGAGGAAAACAACCAAACAGAGCCGAGCTGGAGCCTGCCGTCTCTGAGCAGCTGTCAATCACTGGCAAACTCCGATCAAACAGTCAAACTAGGCAGCGCTGATCAAATATGAATCAATATTTTGTTACTGTAATGCTTATTTCTCACCTCAAATGTTTTCAGAAACATCTTGTAGTGTACAGTTTAGCTGTAAAATGAGAAAGTTTGTGACCTGGCAGCCATGCTGAGATCAGTTGAGGAAATACCAAGCACCGCCCACCAGGCGGAGCACAGCCAATGGGAACGCTCTCTCTCTCTCTGAAATGACCTGTGATTGGCCAAAGTCTTCCGTCACGGGCTAGATTATTTAAAGCCTGAAAACAGAGCCATGAGGAGGTGCAGAAGTCTAGTTTTCTCTCAAAACACTTGAATTACAATATGCTGAAAGGTTATTGTGGAATTTTTGCCCAATGATGCCAAAAACATTCTGCCTATACTGCAGGTTTAAGTTAGAAAACAAGAGAAACCCAAAGCCTTCATTAACTTTTCTCTGACACAATAGGAAAGCAGTTGATCCTGTTTGTCACACCTCATGTCGGTTGTGTGTCGATGACTCAGCTTGAATGTGGGGTCTCACACCCAAAGGCTGTCACAGTCACAATGGAGAAGTGCTTCAACGGATGACAAGGCATGAGGTACGACAGGATCAACAAGTTTTACAGTGGTCAACAATTACCACACATACTATTGATAGCATAAATACAGGTATGTGCAGTGTGATTAAGTTCACCTGTAGACAAATAAATAATCCTGTGAATAATCAAAGGCAGAATAAACAAACCATATGCATTCAATGTACAGTACATTGTGACTTACTTTAATCATTTTCTGAGCCCATAGACAGAAATTAATGTACAAATATAAATATAATAATAATGCGTTATCACAAATTCGTTTAGATAATTTAATCTTAGTGGTTTCTATCATCACCAATTTAAATTCCTCTCCTGACCTTGACCCTGCGGCCTGTATACGGACTATGGCCTGCCATTAGTAGTCAGTGTTATTTGCTTTCCTACCAGTAGGTGGTGCCAAATGACTGTGGATACTGTGACCCCTGTATGAGTAGAATGAGGAGTGGGATACTGTGGCATTTTTTAGTAGGGGGAGACCGGGGTTGGTTGGCACACTTTTCCTCTGGCATAATTTATGTTAGAATATTCTAACCAGCAGCAAATGAAAGGTTAAGGTCTCAGTTATAAATAAATATGTTTTACCATGCACACATCCCTATGTCTATTAAGAAGATTAACACATTTCCAATATCTCTATCTACCACAGTTTTATAATACGTTAAGTCCACAGATCACTTTTTACTTTTGATACTATAAAACTGAGATGTTACCCTCACCAAAAAAGTGTGTGACTTTCAAGATGTTTTTAACATAGTAGAAGAGCGCAGGTCAAGTAAGTGAACATTTAGATGTTCCATTTTTGTTTCTGGGACCTTTAAAAAGGACCACAAAAATAGCTGCGTGCCAACCAACCCATGTAATAAACACTGACAGTTTAGCTACCGCGTGTAGAGCGGAAGATAGAAACAAAGAAAATGACAGTGTGCATCTGTGGTTAGTTTTTTATTCTTTCAATCATCCCCAACATTATTTAATCATCACTGAAACATCCATCCCATTTCATTCACCCTCTTCTTCATATCAAGTAATCATCATCACCACCGTCCCTTTTGCATTATCAGTAGTTTTAAAAGGTGCTTTACGACAGCACTGTCCCGCTCTTGGTCCCTTAAACCAAACACTATTTACAAAGGAAACACAAAACAGGCGTCGTCTTACATGTTTACCTCCGTTGACCGGTATGAATATCTCATATTCGTGATTTCAAAAGGACTTGCAGATGCCAAACACTGCTCAGCGATAAGCAAATCTCCGGCAAATACAGCTGCTACTCGACAAACATTTCAACAACAGTTACAATGCATCTCTTGGTCATTGAATCCCAGTAGGAACACCAACAGGTCTTTAGTGGGAAAAAAACAAAGTTGGAGTGTTTTTTTTTTTTTTATATGCTGCTTCAAGTACGGTTTACACACACAGGAGTCATAACAAAAACAGTCTGGCACTGCCAAGTTGAAGGATTAAATTAAACAGGCGCTACCTTTAAGGCTTCTTGTGTCTAAATAGTGCATCAAGCCAGTGTTGTTTTTTAGTTTTTAGCATTTAAACACATTTCTAAATACATTTGAGATCCGCTGGCACGTTTCTTTTCGGCACTTTATGGATGACGACCTTTCAAAGGCACAGTGACAGATGGGTTCAGAGAGCATTCTCGACTTTACACGACGAGGAAGAATCGATTACAACGTTCCCGTCAACTCGCTGAACCCTCTGGGGCAAATTGCACTTAGTGCGAAATGCTTAATGAATGCTTCAAGTCTTGTTCAGGCAGCGCTCTGCCGTGAAACTGGCTCCACAGGCACGAGATGGGAATTGAGAAGCAGTCTAGTATGAACGCGGCGCTCCCTGCCCGTTTTCCTCTCACGTGATGTGAGGAAGTAGCTGCTTTGGGGCAAAAATGCTGCTGACCTTACATTCCTGGCACGTCTTCTTCTTTGAGCAGCCCTTCTTTTAAATTATTCTTTGACAACTCAACAAACAATCATGAGGATTTAACAATAATAATTCATATTAAATTGCACATCAAGGTAACGTTATTTTGTAGTGCAGCGTGTCGGTTTCTGGGAAATGCTTCGATCTCTTCGAAAGAGCACTTCTCCGCGCGCCGGACAGTCGAGTCGGTTTCGCTGCCTTCACGTCGTGGATGAAAGAACACGTGACATTAATGACACTTCAGATGTGCGCTTGACTCCATTTTTTTGGTTGCAGAGGCACTTGGATGAAAGCAACGCGAGAGTAAAAAGTCTCGAGTTCAGCCGGTCTCCTTAAAAAAAAAGACCAAATAAACCTCGCCTTGCGATTCTCATTCACTCTGCCGCGATCTGCACTTACTCAGTCACTCACGTGGGTATAAAAGCTCTGAATTGGGTGATTCATTGGCTTAAAGTGACTGTTTTTCACCGCCTTTCATTTGCTCGCCGTTTCCCATTCAAATGGAGAGCAGTCTCGGAGAGAAGACATCCACTGTAGTAATTGCACTATGGTAAAAAAAAAAAAAAAGGTCACTTGAGGTTCCCTGCTACTTTCTCTTCTCCTTCCTGCTCTTACCACTCAAACTTCCACTGCTGGTTTTTGTCTCCCGGGGCGCAAGGCTTCATCTGGGCGTCCGTGCGGCCCTCTGGTGTGCGGTAGGCCGTCACGCACATGTCTGAGTGAGGGTGGTAGATGGTCTCGTCCTGAAAGGTTTTAAGGAGAAAGTTTTAGATTGGAGGTAGGACGAGGATGTGTGTGACGTTTAGTCTAGTGGAATAATAATGATGGGTACTTGGGGTGTACTCGTGTGAGTGTGTGAACCCCTACCTTTCTGAAGTCCCAGGTGAGGCTGGGGGGTTTGAGCTCCCCGTCATGAAGGCAGTGCCTCATACCGATGGAGGTCTGCCCCTCGGTTACTTCAGCACACAGCTCCGTCACCGAGTTGAAACGGATCTCCTTTTGACTTGTGTATTCAAAGTACTGGAGCAGAAGAAGAAGAGACCTGGTCAGTGTTGCGCATGAACACGCTAAAAGAAAGTACTCGTGTTTTCGGTGAACGGCATGTATCCATTTGCAACTAACGAGCGTGAACGTGAGCCTCGTTCACTTTCAGCGAGGAGGCGTTAGTTGTGCACTCGTGACCGCCCCGTGCTCGCGGGACCGCATTTGTGCACTCCTTTTCTTTCCTTATTGTTCTATGCGCTCTTATTACGTGGACAGGCCTGGTTTTTTATGTGTGTGGGTTCTTTATTTAATTATTTAACATTAATTACAACGAAGCAGTCGTTGGCACTATGTATAGAGGAAAATCACACAAGTAAAAGCAAACTGAGAATCTAAGACCTAAAGTAGTGCGAGTTCAAATATAGGGCTAAAATGCAGACATTTATCAAATATAATATAAAGTAACATAAATTTGTGGTAGACAGTATTTCAAATGGATAAACTGAAAGTAAACAAGTAGTAATGTACATACATAGAAGTTATGTATAAATAGCCTACACATGGAAGCAGTGTGTAAAACAGTAAGTAATGTACAGCATATACAGGTAAAGTGACAGTATAATGGTGAAGTGTCATAGTGATGAGCTCAGGAGCTCAAGAGTTCAAAAGTCCTACGGCCTGTGGTGTGAAGCTATCACTGAGCCTGGTGGTGCGGGACCAGACGCTGGAAATAAGTCTGAAAGACTAAATTAAACGCCGACCAGTTTAAAAGAAAAAGCGAAAGAAATGAACGTGAACTAGTGCATTTCAATGTGTGTGAACTGAACTTGAGCTAGCTCTTGTGAAGTGTGAACTTGCACAACACTGGTTATGTGGTTATTTGCTCTGTATATACAGCATGCGTGTGTGTTTCTTTGCCATGAAATGTAAATTACTTTGCAACTACTGCAAAAACAGCAGTGACTGAGAGTGAAACACTGCTCTTCCTCCTTTCCAGTTGTTTTGGTACGTCTCTCTTTTTACCTTAATCTCTCTTCTTTATTTAAAAAAGCCTTTCAACAAGCACAATAGTGCAGTTTGGCATGTTTTTTTCCTTCTAGGATTACAGGATGTTTTCCTCTCACGCTGCTGTTGGGATCCAGTCCTGGCTAAGCCACCACCGCACGGCGTGTCTGCGTGTTTCATCAGTAAAAGACGTGGGCCTTGGCCCTCTCAATCATCCAGACGTGAACACAAACCCAACTCTCCCCTATCTGGTGTCAATTGAACATCCCGGCCCGTCGGGACAAAAGATGCAACACTCCCCGTGCTCCCCGTTAAACGGAGGGTCAGGTAATCAATCTTCATCCTTCTCTTTACATCTCATACATCTTTCATACATCGGGGCCCATAATGGCAGTTAATGAAAGACTCACTCGGGGCCCCTGTGTCTGGCTTTAAAACTTATTTACCCAGGTTGTGCCATTCATTCTGCCATTCTGCCGGCGAGGCTCATGTATCTTTTAATTGGAACGCGGTTGTTTTGTGGGCCGGGGAATGGGGAGCAGGAGGGAGGCGGTGAAGGGCCCTCAAGGTTTTTGTTTCAGCGGGGAGCAATCGCAAACATTGATTTTCAGTCACACGTGTTGCTTTTTGTGACTGGGGACACCTGATGCGGCGCATCGGCGGGGTAATCAGAGATATCAAGCAGGTTGGAGATTCACAGAGAGGAGCCGTGCCTATTGTCTGACTCCAACATTAAATATACATCCTCACAGACAAATAATCTGCTGGTTGCTACATCATCCATCACTGGAGTTGGCAGGCACTCAGTTTAAATGCACCTGTGATTCAATTGCACAATATTTTTTAGGGTATATGTGGATACAACTCTAGACTTAGTTTTTCCCCCTCATTAAATTCAAGTCATGCCGGACACACCAGCAGAGAGCAATTTTCTGGTGTGAATCAACTGTGGCAGTTCGTTTTAGGGGGTTAGCAGAAAGCGTTGACATTTCGAGACGCATCTCCCACGGGGCGGAGAGAGAGGTTGCGAGATTGTGACAAGAGAGGGAATACGTGCACGAGAGGGAGGGAGACAGACGGAATAAACGAGGTGTGAAATGCTTAATGTACCTGGTTGCCTCCCTGGCCGTGGCAGCCAAACAGAGAGAGGTGGGCGCCTGTGGGATTGTGCTCCGGGGAGTTGTAGTCCAGACATTCGGAGTGTATCCCTGAGCTACGCACCTGGCAGGAAGGAGAACAGTAAACACCAATCCAAATTAAAATGCTGTGCTTTATCGATGCGAGCGGTTTCAATCGTTGGTTTTATTTCTTTGCGGGCAGGTTCGGACTGTAAGGTCACATACGGAACAGCACCACCGGAGCTGCTAGATTGATGCCGCGTTCCATTAACTGCGGAAATTGGAAGTCGGAGCTGCGAATGATGTCACCGCCCCGAGTTGACCGCGTTCCAGTACAAGCAGTCAAAAAATTTAATCGGGTTTGCTCCAGCCAAGTTAGTCATTAGCAATACCAAAACGGTGCATTACTCCGGTATTTTGTGCATACTAACACCATAGCAACATGTCCCAAGATAGAAGTTGGACAGTACTGTGTGTACTACTATCACGATATAGCGACAGTTTTATAAAAAATAACTTTTGTTTAATCATATTTGCTCCAATCTCGCCTACTTCAGCTTTAAGAACAACACAACAACACAACTGCAATGCCATTTCTTTTTGACGTCAGTGCGTAACTAGGCTGGAGCAAATCAGCACAAGATCTGCGATTAGTGTAATGAAACACTGATGCTGCACTGCGATCGTAAACAGGAGGACAAATAATGGAATACAGATGCGGACAGCAGACACTCACAGCCCCGTGCCAGCCCTCCTTGTCCTCGGGCACGTGTAGGTCGGGGTAGATATTTTTCAGGTACCAGTCAAAACTGTTGCATTTCAGCCTCTGCCTCAGCAGCAGCCGCTCCGAGATATCCCCGTAGGTCTCCTGGAAAGTAAGCACACAATGAATAAGTCATCTTTCACTGGCAGGAGAGGATGACGATGTTTTTTAACGACACAGAACAGACAGCATCGCTTCATCTCTACTCTTTGATTGCATTCATTGTAACGTACACACTGTTCTTTTGTGGCACATGTGTATTTGAAGTAGTTAAAGCTAAACGGTCACACCCTAAAAGTAAATATGCACATCCTGGTTATGACCTAATCACCAGGACACCAACTAGCAGGTGGTTGTTGGCACCTAATGAACATACCAGTATATCAGATATCAGTCGTGTTTGCTGAAGTAGGGAACTCCTTAATTCCAGAGCATTCACACACCTTACACCTTTGCACTGCCCGAGGGTGGAATGTAACTACAAGGTCGCATGGATACACTGAACTATTTCAGTCGCAAACTTTTCAAACGTTTCAAGATCAGAATAAACGGAAAATGTTGCTAGTAATAAACAATGGAGGATTGCAGTTTCTCAAATAAACAAATAAGATCTGAATCCTTTGCGAAATCATTCTACAATAAATCTCCAAATCCAGGATACAAATATTCATAAAATTATAATTGAATGCTTGGTGTTCTTGTGAAAAACAGACAGGTAAAGTAACTCAGAACCTACAATAATAATAAATCTGGAGGACACAGTGAAGTGGTCGTCCATCGGTTGGAACATCTTTAAAAAAAAAAAATCAATTTAAAGGAACAGTGTGTAGGATCTGGCGTTATCTAGCGGTGAGGTTCCAGATTACAACGTCTACCGTGTGCCAAGCGTGATTGCTGCGGTGGCCGAAGCGAAAACGCGAGAGTGTGCGCGTACGTGGGAAGTGAGTGGTGAAGCAAGAGAGAGAGAGCGGCGGCGACGACAGGAGAGAGTAATGTCATCGACTCCGGCCCAAACAGGAAAAGTTAACAGAGTTTGGTTTGTCCGTTCTGGGCTACTGTAAAAACACGGCGGAGCAACACGGCCGGCTCCGTGGAGAGGACCCGCTCCCTATGTAGATATAAACGGCTCATTTTAAGCTAACGAAAACACAACGATTCTTATCATCAGGCGATTATACACTAAAGAACGCATACTTATTAATATTATATTCCATTTCTGCCAATAGATCCCCCGAAATGTTACACACTGTTCCTTTAAAGCACTAAACATGCTGAATGAAAAAGAATTGAGCACTATACCAAAACTATATTATTGTCTGTAGCTGTGCGGTCTGTTAACATAATAATGACAGCAGCATAATATACTTGGAGCTGGTGATCTGGTCTGGCAGTGCTGTGTTCAATCTCCCCCTGACCAGGTAATTTATTGTTTGATCAAAGATCCCCGACATTAATAATGTACTTCTTTTCAGATAGGTGAAACTGAGATACATGAATTTTTGATGGTGCCCAATACTCCTGAGAACCTGAGAGGCACGCGGCACACGAACCGCACGCACTCTCGCCGTGCACGCCCTCTCACACATACGCATGACCCAGTCAGACAGGCAGCGTTTCATCATATGTTGACACCCAGACAGGCGAATCATATGATATAAAACATCTAAATCTAACATCAGGTTAGCCGCTCTCTGTACCGTATTAACACGGTGCTGCTTGGTGTCAACATGGTATCGTTGCAGGGCTTCAATTTAGTGAATGAAAAAGAAGCCTGTAACAACACAGAGCTCAGCGCCTTGAGCATCTATTTGTCCAAACATGATTTTCAGAGTATTCTAAGGTCAGCTTCTTGCATTCCTCATAACAGCATCACATCCAGCCAGACATACTGTTTAAAAACACGGTTCCCTTTCATTTGTATCTGTCCTACCTTTTTGGCCGGGGGATTCCTGTTGTAGAAGTGATTTTTATAAGAGTCCATCCAAACCTCCGCAGCTCGTACGGTATTCTGGAGGAAGTTGGGCCGCGCGTAAGGGGCCTTTTTAGGGAACACGTGGCCCACGTGAGAGCAGGGGTGAATCTCCAGGCTGCCCCCGCACTGCCACACCTGAGGGGGTTAAACACATCAGACATATGATAGATTAGATCTTTTTTTTAGTGTCCTGTCCTTTAACCTTCATGGAAAACAAATGATATATTTTTGTGGTTAAGTAATCCTCCGGTGGTGTCGTCCAACAAAAATCAACACTCGGTACGTCCACAAGAAGCAATGAACTCGACTCCAATTAAAACATGTCTCCCAGGTAAGTTTGAACTGTTCACTGAAGTGATTAACGGTACAAAAGACATAGTTAAATCCAGTCAAAAACTATGTGGCTCCGTAGACATCTGTTCCATCTCGCCTCGTCAAGTTGCGACTATAACGTCATTAATACGTCTACGAGGGCGCTATTTGTATATATATATTATATATTATTATTATAATATTTTTTATATTTTTACATTCTTCAAAGTATATTCTTCCACGTTTTTTTTAAGATATGGCTCTTACACCTCCAAAGCAGGTTTACCAAACCCTTGTACACAGTTTATATTTATGTACCCATTACAAGATTAAATAAAAGATAAATAGAGAATAATGGAAGCCAGGAATGAACCGTAATGGTCAGCTGTAAGCATTGTTAATTTTTCCACAAGTGCTCTAACAATGATGTACACATATTATGATAAGAGAATCAGCAGTTACACGGATCATTAACCAAGTATTGCCTATTGTACAACCATGTGCGAAATGAAATGATATGCGACAACAACTGGTGAACTTTGGCACTAAAATTTACGGCTGGCGTTTATTACTTTGTCATTCAAGTTTGACTTATGTGCCAATAAACTAGCAGGTAATTTGTAAGTAAGCAAGTAGTACATTTCGCAACAGGTCTGCTTGATGGGTGTTGATTTGACTGCGGTGAGTGATGCAACGCTAGAAATCTGCTCTGAATGACTAACACGGGTCTTTACCTTCACCCTCACCATGAAAATTCAACCCCTGCTGCTGCCCGAGTCATGAGGCTGCATTTGAAAACAGCTCGGATTTATGATAGAAATTTGCATAGTATAATTGCTTGATCTTCCACCACGGACAAACAGACTAAAAAAAACCAAAACCCTTTAAAAATGAAAGGTTGTTAACACGGTATTTCTTAAGACTTGCCTGAGCTATGCTCCAATCACACGAGGCAAAATCATTATCATATATTCATAGCCAAACAGCCATTACATGACAGTCCCTTCCATCTTAATTCACCAGGCATTTTACCCGACACCATATTTTTTTTTTTTATTTTAGCACTCAGGGTTGAAAACCAATTCACTAAACATAAATTATGTATGGCAAAAAGTCCCAGCGAGAGGCATTTTTATTTCCACATGCATAACACATCACTCAGGGGAACGGCCCATTCGTCTTCACACCGAAACCACGCACACACTTATAAATCGTGCACAAACAATTTACATTGCCTACCTTTGCTCCGGCTATACAAACTCGCACACGGACTAAAATCTGGGACAATTTGATTGACGCAAACAAGTGAAAAGCGACACCGACGTCACAACAAGGTATCAGCCAATATCAGGGTGCGTTCTCAGATGGCTGACTGTGATCTAACACTGACATGTGTCTCTCTCACACCAACTACCCCGTGACTGTCAGCTGTTACAGGGATGAATCAAAGGATCACCCTATGACTAAAATATTCTCCCTTGGAAATGAAGTGCCAATCAACCTCGATGATGCTTCTGTCTCGTCTTTATCACAGACAAGCTGAGTCAATGGATGTTCTGTCTGTGAGTAAGAGATTCTGCGAGCTGGATTAGTCACTCTTTCGCTCTGGTCTCATATTGCTAAGCGACATCGCAATGGTAAAAACTCTGCGGTCGTCACTGGAGGAAGAACTGAACTCACCCTGAAGGAGAGCTCCAGGTTTTCTCCTCCCCACACCTCCATGCCCATGTCGTAAGTGCCCAGATGCTCAAAGTAGGCCTTGCTCACAGCAAATAATCCACCTGCCATTGTCGGAGACCTGGGAGAAACAGGGGAAAATGAGGTAACGTTATAATGGTAACTTTCATTCCTATGTTTAGTTACTCACTGTCTAAATACAGTAATTCCCAAAGACTGGGTCGGGATCCACGGGTGGGTCACGGGAGATTTCGTTAGAGTCGCCAAATAAATTCGCAATTTCTTCCGTAGTCATTTATTTAAGATTTATATTTGGAGTTCACCTTTGAGCCACACGAGGGAGCCTGAATGTTCTGATGATTGTAGCCTACTTATAATGTCGAATCTAATGTGGAAGGCTAGCGTACATTCTGTTTGTTTAACTGATGAGAGGAAAAAAACGAGAGCCTGTTAAAGCTGCAGTATGCGGTATTGGCGCAAATATGATTTAAAAAAGTTATTTTTAGAAAACAGCCGCTATATCATGACAGTAGTACATGAAACAGGTAACCTGAAAAAAAATCATGTTCCTCTGTGTCCTACCGTGTCCTCCGGTGCTCCTAATGGCATCTGAAGGATTTCACTTACCAGAGGAAAAAAAGGTCCGCTGCCATCTGCCGTCTATGAGAGCCGGCTGTCAATCACTCGCGAACTCCAACCAAACGGTCAAACTAGGCAGCGCTGATCAAATATGAATCGATATTCTATTACTGTAATGCCTATTTCTCACGTCAAATGTTTTCAGAATCATCTTGTAGTGTACTGTTTAGCTGTAAAATGAAAAAGTTTGTGACGCGGCCGCCATTGTAAAATCTGTTGAAGGAACGCCAAGTTCCGGTCACATGACCGGACAACAGCCAATAGGAACGCTCTCTCTCTCTCTGAAATGACCTGTGATTAGTCAAAATCTGCCGTCACGGGCTAGATTTTTCTAAAGCCTGAAAACCGAGCCATGGTGAGGAGCAGAAGTCTAGTTTTCTCTCAGACCACTTGAATTACAATATGCAGAAAGGTTATTATGGAATTTTTGCCAAATTATGCCAAAAAATTGTTGCCTACTACCACTTTAACTCCGTCCAAATGTATGTTGTTTAACTGATGAGAGGAAATGAAAAAAATGAGATAGCCTGTTAAGTCTGCCTAAATGCATTTATTTGGTCTCATTTATAAAGTATTTAACATGTGTGTATATTTTCAATTACATAACAGAAAACAAAGTTGTGGTTTATCAAATGTAAATCTCTTCGAAATGGCTGGTTTACCTATTCACGATAATATAAGGTGATGTGGAAATTACGCACAAATTCACTCTTCTCACAGTTTATAGCAAGTCCTATAGTGAATTGGGTCGCGATTGTTTGTCATTTTTAAAAAGTGGGTCCCCAGAAAAGGAGTTTGGGAAACACTGGTCTAATACACCACCTTTAGAAGATGTGAACCACCTTATTAAAAGAGGCCTTTAAAGAGTAACTATATCTAAGCTAATAACCACCCTGCCCACGGCTTGTCCAGTGCAAAATTCCAAAACCACATATCACCGTTGAGGTGTGATCACAAGCGCAACAGACCACATGAAGTGCAACAGACCATAACATTTCAACCCATACAAGCCAGTGCAGCAATGCCTTTCCTCCAAAGAAGATTTAGTGTGAAGTTGCTCTTTAAAAGCAGCTTCAACATGAGGCACGGTGAACTTAAAGTTGATAAAAAATGTTGCGGATCGTATGAGAGTTTCCGTTGTTTCTGATAGCAATATGACGAAACTAAAAGGAGGATTGGTAATTAGGACGTTTCTTTTGAGATGTTTTCAGTCTGGGCTTGTTATAATCAACAAATGGATTCCTCTAATTGAGTCGATGTATTGAGCCCAGTATTTCAAAGATCAGTCAAACATTCTTAGGGTGTAACAGAAGTGGAAATGTAAGTAATACAGTAATATAACACGTGCAGAGACAAATTAGCAGCGAGAGGTGTATTAGTTTTTTTGACAGCAGAGCTCTACACTGGTACGTGCCAATCTGATAAAGACCTTGTGAAGTATCATACTGTCACCTGATGGGGTCAATGCGAGACTTGCGCCTCTTGCGTTCCACTTCGGGGACGGAGTGCCACTGAAAGGTGAGTCTCCAGTCAAAGCCTCCGATCATCGGCTCGTCCGTTTGCGTGTAAAACTCAAAGGTGTTCCAGTCAATGGTGTCGATCACAGGGCACACAATGGTACTGGCGTTCTCACGGATCCTAAACACAACCCAATCACATGCAGGAAAAAATCACTCTGGATTGGTATTTGGTTTTAAATTGTATTCTGGTTTTCAGGAAGCTTTTACTCATCAAATTTGGTGAACCAACCTTTCCAGCAGAGGCTCGATCCAGCCAGGGACACACTCACAGTGGCAATCCAGAAATGTCAGTACATCCCCCGTGGCATAAGTGGCGCCAATGAGACGTGCCCGGACCAGACCCTCCCTTTTGTTGGGGCGAATGAGCCGCACGCGATCCAGTTTACTGAGGTAGTCAGCTAGTTGGGATTTCAGGTAGCCTATTTTTCATAACACACACAAACACACACAATTTGTAACATTAAAGTGAAGTTATTTCCTGGTCCTACATGTAACGTATTTTTCTTTAAAGATGCCCTAATGGATTTTTAGCCACTAGAGAAGGGATTCTCAAACTTTTGGGGGGCAGGGACCCCTTATGGGTGAGAAAGTTTTCCAAGAACCCCCTCATACTCGTAACACAGATCAAGCATACGCTTACTACCATTTATACGCTTAGATGTCACTGGAACTATTTGTACTCTAAAGCTTTTTCAAACTAAATACCTCAGACCTGTTTCATAGTGATAAACAGAAACACGTTTCAATTTGAATCATGTTAATACCACTAATATACTTTTAAACAGAGGGTCATTTTATTCAAATTGCATTTGGACTCAACTTGACAGCATTTATACTGTTCAAGCAATTCATCTTAAAAGCTTTCAGAAAATGAACAGCAGCAAGACTGGCAGTCCTTATAAATCCAGATATTCAAATGTACCAGTCTAAAGATGACTTTCAGTAAGTGCTTCAACTTAAAAATAATGAACTTATTGCTCCTTATTCAAATGATAGACAGAAAGATCTGAACAAATCACAACACCACTATTACTTTAGAAGAATGTAATTGAAATATTTGCATTAGTATGAGTGAAGTGAGTGAGTGACATGACAGATTGATGTGATTTGTCACAATCATAACAGAGTTTCTATTGGCCCAAAGCTAACGTGGGTGAGAGTAATGGACACAATATGCTTGTTTTATTGGCACAAATGGTCCCCATCTGTAGATTTGCACTTTTTAATGATGCAGCACAATTTTATAATTTATAGCAAATGATTTCGTGGACCTCCTGGCAGAGTGCCACTGACCCCACTTTGAGAATAACTGCACTAGAGGACAAAAGGATGGCCAAACAAGCTGCGAGATACACAGCTACACTGCCAACTCAGTGGCCTATAAAGCTTGTTACGGCTAATAATTAGCTTAAATGGGGTCAAAGTGCAGTTTCGGAAATACTAGGGAGTCCTTTTTGAATTACACATTTATCTTGCGAATTCATTTGATTCCATGTTAACATAAAAAAAATATTGGTTAATGAAGGTTCAACCACATACATTACATTACATTACATTAAAACATTTGCTGATAATACTTTTCCCAGTTAGGTAAACTTCAATATCAGGTGAGGTGGCATTAACACACCTTTTCTGGTCTAACTGAGGTTAATACAATGCTCGGTATGTTAGACCCTGTTCAATAGAACTGGAAACTTGAGATTAAGCTGTCAGTCCACCAGTCGCTGTCTGTCAGTCTGTCAGTCTGTCTGCAGTAAGCGCTCTGGTTGGGGAGTGGAGTGTCTAGCATTCCATTTCGTCAGCGTGGTCAGAGGAGAGGAAATGATGTCACTGCAGCTCAGCGCACTCTGAAGTAATCATTATGGTGCAACGTCTCCGATACACACAGACTAGACAAGCGGGGAATACTAATTCCTTTAAGACAGAAAGACAGACCGACATCAGGCTGCACCTACAGCCAGTTTATAACACAAAGGAGTGTCATTCACACAGTTTGCTGATGGAGACCGCGAGTTGAGACTATTTTGTCACATCTACAATTCACACTGAAGTTCATACGGGTGTCACATAGACGCGGACGCTGTGCAGCTACATTCGGGACTCAAGAATGATATGCATTTGCCTTCTTGTCTTTCAATTAAAAAGAAAATGGTCTGGAAATAAGAGTCTGCTATCAAAAGGAAACCTCGTAATAACACACACACACACTAAGAATGAGACAAGCAGAAGCTGGACCAGGAAAGCGGGGAGACCGACATGGAATGACACGAATAATTTGCAATTACTTTGCCAAGAAATTGCTCATTTCTAATAACGATTGCAGCAGTTTTACAAAAAGTCCCTGCCTTTTAACCTTTAAAAAGTACCAAAAACAAAGCAAACCAATTCCAGTACACCTTGAAGTAACTCTTAAAAAGGAACTAGTGCAGTGCCCGTTCGGATGGCGTGCCCTATTGCCCTATTGGATGCTGCTAAAGTGCCACCTATTGGCCAAACTGCACCAAATGATCATGGTCAGTCAGACATCATATCTACACCATGTCCACCGAATGTGGTCACAATAGCACAAAGCGTTCAGGAGACATGACATTTTTTGTAATGTAAGCCCCGCCCACAGCATTTGAGCTAACTTTGAGGGTCAGCTGTAGCAAAACTGTATGGAGCATCCATCCATCCATCGTTTTGTTCAGGGTCGCTGGGGGGGGCTGGAGCCGATCCCAGCTGACTCTGGGCGAAGGTTGGGTACACCCTTGACGGGTCGCCAGACTATCACAGGACTGACACATAGAGACAGACAACCATTCACGCTCACATTCACACCTACGGGGCAATTTAGAGTCAACTATTAACCTAACCTGCATGTCCTTTGGACTGTGGGAGGAAACCGGAGAACCCGGAAAAAAACCACGCTAACACGGGGAGAACATGCAAACGCCACACAGAAGGGCCCCAAGCCGGGTTTGAACCTGCGACCCTCTTTGTACGGAGCATCAACAATCCAAAAAAAACATATTTTTCCGGTTTGGTCCAGAGATGTTTTGTACCAAATTTGGTGATGATGAAAAAATCAGATTTGGACACAATTCAAAATGGCGGAAAAACAGTCTTGACGCAAATGGTGTAAGTGGCTTACATGGATAGATTCGTCAACACCCAAAAAAATCCAGGAAAAAAAGAATTTTGTAACTGAGAGTTACGGTTCAAAAGTTACAGGCCAAAACGTAAAGTTCATTGTTATAGCGCCACTATCTGGACAAATTGCACCAAATTCAACGCTGCACTCCCCCCCAGCAATACACCTGCCAACTGTGAAGTAAATTGGACGAGGTTTGGTTCTCCAGATATGCTAAGGTCATACAGAAAAACAGACAGACAGAGAGAGATTCAGAGATATATATGATTTTAGCCGTTTTAGACAAAACCCTGCATTTTAACCTTTACAAGTTACCGAAAACCAAGCAAACCACTTCCAGTTCGCCTTGAAGTAATGCTGCACCTTGTTTCATCATTAAAGGAGTGTGTCCAGACTAGTTCCTTAGGACGGTTTGCCAATTGCTTTCGGAATACATCCAGACGCCCGATCTATTATTCACTGCTCCATGGATAGCATCTTTTTTTTCTATATATAGCAGAGTCCTGCTTGACTCGTTCTCCTGCAACGCTGTCAATGTGAAGAAATCAAAGCACAACTGAGGTGTGTCCGCTTTACTAAACTACACAAAGGCTGTCGGTCCTCTTTGTTTCTGAAAGACTCTTTTCTATCAGTTTTTATTTTTACAGGCAAAAAAAAAAAAAACAACATTTGTTCATTTATCAGTAGTAGAGCGTCAGACCTCGTTCGCTGAAGTCATCGACGAGGATGATCTCTTTCAACAGGATGGCGGGCGTGGACTCCAGGACGCTGTGAATGGTCCTCAGCAGGGTGGACCAGGCCTCGTTGTAGAACGCTATGATCACAGAGGTTGTGGGTAAACGCCGGTAGTCAAACTTCTTACTTCGGCATCTGAGGTATTTTTGTGTGTGTGTGGGTGGGTGGGTGGATGGGGTGGGGTGGAGGAAGAGACAGACAGAGTTTACATAAGCAACAGTACACATGTATACAGTATGTATTTATAAAAGAAACGACAGCATCCTTTCCTAAAGGAACTCATACAAGCAACTTTCATATGGCCAGAGCAGCTTCACTATTGTAGCAGGAGGAGGAGGAGGAGGAGGAGGAGGAGGTATCTGGTCTTAATCCAGATGGCAGTGATTAAAACAATAAAGAGCTGCAGAAATATGGATGGGGGCGGGGAGGGTATCACACCAGTGAGCAACATACCACAGCAGTGCTCTGGGAGGGACCGCAGAAACTTGAGCAAACAAGAGACGAAGAGAGCAGAACAGAGAGAGAGAGAGGACAGGGTGAAAATCACAGTGGAAAAACTGTCAGCTAATAACTTGAGGGGAACGAGAACAAAAGGAGACACGAGAGAGAGAGAAAAAACACGACACAGATAAATTTTTTTTTTTTTTCAGAGAGCTCTATTATTATGACTAAGTGGTGTACGACACTGAGATGTCACCACTGGCTCAGGCCTGAATGATAGAGTTGTAGCCAGAGACTAAACCCACAACTATGACACCGCTTAGAACAAATTAGTACAAATGTGTCCTGGCATTAGTCCCGACCAATCAAATGAGCTGTTTTCCCCTCCTTTCAAAAGCACCGTGTTCACAGTGCTGCAACAGTTTCATGATGGAGAGAGCGAAAAAAAAACAAAAAAAAAACGTGCTCTCGGGAGGAAACTGATGTAATTATAGAGTAGGTGCAGAACTGCAACAAGCGTATACACACAGCGCGCCACCTTAAAATAAATTACACATTCGCTTACATCGTCGCTGTAGCAGAAACAGCAAGCACACTTGGGACAGCTTGACAGATTCACCATCCGTTAACTGATGTATGTGAAGGATGCAATCTCCCGTCGTGTATATAATAACAGCCCATAACGACTGACTGGCAGCTCTACACGCTGATCATTCACACCTCAGCTGTAAAACATGTTCCCACTATTTAAGTAAAGCTAACTGACACATCAGCCACAAAACAAGTTCTGTAAGCTTATGAATAGAATATGTTCACGCAAAAATAGCATCACTGAGTCATGCACCTCCGTAGTAGTGTGAGCAGGCGGACGGCGAAGCACGTGAGCTCCATGACACTAAAGCCGCACACCACTTCACCCCTGCACTTGTCAAAAAATGTCACTCTGCCGGCGCAGATACCCATCACGCGTGTCATAAAAGTGACAGCCTGTGCAGTGCAGTGACTCCCGTTTTTAAAAATCTCCACAACACGCTGCCACGGAATGCGATTACGCTGGAGGACCGATAAAGATATCTCTTATTTTTGAACGCTATCTTCGCACGAGCACAGGGTTCGACTTTCAAACTTCCTGGCAGTTTCCTCAGCGAAGCGAGAAGATCAAAGCATCGTTTTAAGTCTACCTTTGGATATGCAGGCGTCCGTCTCGCTGGTAAAAAATGGGTTATTCCAGTTTCACTGGGGCAAGATTAATTTCTCTGTGTCTGTGGTTTTAAGACAAATTTAGAAGATTTAGCGTGACATATTTAATGCCAGCAATTTAGAAAATGTATCCTTAGATGTAATCAATAGGGCTGCTAAAAGATTTTATGCTTAACTGGGACACTCCAGGGCATATAAAACAAATACAAGGCTCTGACACAAATGATGGTTCCCATCACCGCCGATGGATATCACATCTGGGCTTCATTAAGACGGGAAACAGGGGTGTGAGAAAATATCTATACACTTACGTATTGCGATATTATGTTTTGTGATACTGTGTGGATTCTCAAAAACACTATCAATTTTTAAAGGTCTTATTGATAACATTTTTATGTAGAAGAATTAAAAAAAAAAAAAAAAAAAAACATCCACAGAGGATGGAGGAGAAGGTGCTGAATAAAAGTATGGCTTTTCCTGAAAAAAAATATTGCGAATTGTGAATTAATAATTTCAAAATTTTGGGCGGGTCCAAAATTAATGTTTTGTTTATCTCTGTGTAAGATATCAGACGTTTGGCTTCCATTTCTAACAAGGCTTGTGAGCCAATAGTAAAACAACGTTGGTATCACGTGGTATCTCTGGGTCGTCACTTAGTGTGAAAAAAATGGATAAATGGCCGAGATTGACGGTAAGCGCCTGGCAACGACTTGTTGTGAAGTAAATGCACTGGGAGGGAGAACGTGACGTCTAGTAGCTGAATGTTATCATGTTGAAGTTTTTACGTGTCTTAAAAAAGGCGGTTGCAAACAAGTGGCTAAATGAGACTACTAAACGTCATCACGCCGAATTGTCCGCCTTTAGGGCCTCGTTGTTTATACTACCGTGGTGTAATTCGTTTATCGCCTGACGTTAGCTGAATACTTCTGGCGATTGCATTTACACTTCAAAAATCATAAAAGTGGTGTTAAAAAGTGAATTTGTGGAGATTATCATACGGAACAAAACGTGCAAGTATCATAAACGTTTGTTTTTCACAGCGTTTAATTCCTGCAATAATCCAAAATCCAATGAACCAGTACGATGCTAACTTCCGGGGTTGGCCTACAAAAATACGTCATCCCTGCAGCTCTCTATAGGAGCCAGTAAGGGATAAGGCAAAGGTGAAAGGAGAAGCTCTTAATAAAAGACCTCATACTCTCTTGTGTCATCACAGAGGCTGAGTTGGGAATAGCTGTGGACAACAACTCTGGATGGAATAAATCCATTCAGACAGGGAGCTGCTTACACCAGCTTCAATAAGCCCCGCGATGCATCCAGAGAGCTTTCATCCTTGTTTCTGACTGTCAGTGGAAAAACTGATCCCAGTAAAGAGCTCAAATTAATCTCTATTGAGTCATGTATCCCTGACTCAGTGTTAGCATAGTTATCAGCATCATGCAGCTTTCAAGGCCAGTGATAAATACAGTATATGTTTTGGCTAGAACCTCAAAGAAAATAGCGAGCAATAAAAGAAGAATTTCCTAGAAAACTATTTTAGCCAACTGACTCACGGGTCCATCACTCCTGTTTTTTCGCTCTACTTACTCGTTCATCCTGTGGTCCTGGATGTGCCGATGGAGGGAAATCTTATCGCTGACGTAGATGTTGATAGCATAGCGCTCCAGGCTGTCCTGCTCCTGTTTCTTTTCTTCTGGACCGAGGTTGAGGTGCGTGGCCCGACCCCACTCCCCCGGCGCGTTGCCGTCCGGCGATGGCTTAACGTAGAGGGGCCTGGCCAGCTGTCCGTCGGCCCCGTTCTCCTCTATGGAGAGCTGTCTCGCCTGAACATTGCGCTCGTCCTCGTCCACCTCTGCAGAGGAAGAGGAGGGGAAAGAGGTGCCCGCCAACAGAAGGTAGCCCAGCCACAGCACCCAGAGCAGGAAGCCAGCCTTGGCGAAAAAAACAAGTTTTCGAGAGCAGCGCCCCCTCATGACGGAAAGCCCCAGGGAAGCTTCGGGGTGCCCTACAGGACACAAGGCTCTGGGGAAAACAGAAAGAGACACAGAATGAAATAAAAAAAAAAAAACATGATCATTTAAGCAGAAGTGGGTAGAATTGTAGCAAATATTATTTAAAAAAATATTTTTATAAAACGGTCACTATATCCAGTGCATGAGAAAGGTAATCTGAAAAAAAATCATGTTTCTCTGGTGTCCTCCAGTGCTCCTAACGGCATCTGACCGGAGGAAAATAACCAATCAGAGCCGAGCTGGAGCCTGCCGTCTCTGAGCAGCTGTCAATCACTCGCAAACTCCGATCAAACGGTCAAACTAGGCAGCGCTGATCAATTATGAATCAGTATTCTGTTACTGTAATGTTTATTTCTCTCCTCAAATGTTTTCAGAAACATCTTGTAGTGTACTGTTTAGCTTTTTTTAAAGCCTGAAAACAGAGCCATGAGGATGTGCAGAAGTTTAGTTTTCTCTTAGAACTCTTGAATTACAATATGCTGAAAGGTTATTATGGAATTTTTGCCGAACGACGCCAAAAATATTCTGCCTACTGCAGGTTTATAACATGCGAGAAACATAAAGCGGAGAGGGAAGGAAAAATCCAACCATGGCACCAAGTGATTACCACTGACAGGAGGAGATTTACAAGATTGAACTCTTTAATCAAAGCTCTCGCCCATTAGAACGAGGTTTAATCAAGTAACAAACCCATTCACGACGAAGTGAAGTTACTCACCTTAACACTTACACCCAAGTAAAATAGCGCTTGCCTCTAAATTCGCAAGTGCCCCGAGGACGCAGCTCCAACGGAGCAGACCAGTAGTAATCAACACCGACACCATAAATATAATTGCATGCTCAGGGCTGCATTAAGGCGCTCATCAAATACAAATTGCAAAGATGGAAGAGGCTAAATTACACCTTACCATACAGTAATGTGCTGAATAAATTGAGTCTGTGATGCACTCCAATGAGAGATGTGTTAACCCGATGAACTTCATTGCAGCGGTGCAACACAGTAATCTTAAATAAGGAGGCATTTTACCCAGCTTTTTAAATGTCATGTGAGGTTTTCAATCAGCCAGTTCACCACTTGTTAATCAGAACCGTTACCAGGAAAACCGTAAATATTGTTCACAAGATCATATCAGATGTTTCCCCCCCCCCAAAATTAATCACTTTCAGCTACAGCTAAAATATCTTCAGGAAAATGTTTGACTTGATGAATTATATTTACAGTAAAGCTTTTACGATGTTCCTAGTACACACTAAGGATGCACTGATGCGACTTTTTCAGTCCCGATACCGTAGCGATACCCGGGCTTTGGGTATCGGCCGATACCGCGTACCGATCCGATAACAGTGTTTAATTAATAAGCTGTATGCCTCACTGTGTGGAAGTGACTGGGATCATTCTTTTATGTGTAAGGCAACATTGCTTTCCTAACTTTGTAAAAACAATGTAACAAATAAATACATAGATATAAATTTAGTGAACTGTTATTTATTATTAAAATAATAAATCGCACACCAACAACATGGTAAAAAAATCTTCAAAACTAACAGGAATTACAATTCAAGTTTAAACCTTTTGAATGCTGCAACAAATTAGTCAAAACTTATACAGGAATTAAAATTCCAGTATATAATGTAGGGCTGCGCGATTATGGGCAAAATGCTAATCACGATTATTTTTGATCAATATTGATATCACGATTAGTCATTGTTTTTTAGCGACAACATATTTTGATTGCACTTTCACATTAAAATAAACTGCTTTCACTTCCATGCTGTGCTACATTCCTGCTAATGTACAAATTAGGGCTGAACGATGTTTGGAAAAAAACTGAAAACTATCTGCTATATATATATACTGCAATATGAAAAAATACAGGAATATTCACCCTTCCCTTTTGTTAGCTACATTTTAAAGTTAAATGCTTCAATCTGGTGCACTTCGAGAGCAAAATTAGCAACATTGAGAGCTAGATAAACAATTTTATGCTGTCAATTTAATCATAAACACATTGGTTGTATAGATAATATCTATACCCGTAAAGTGAAGCCAAAACATCTCGATCACCGGCTGGACAGCTGGCTGTTAGTTTAGGAAGCGATTAATACTTGATTAATTGTGCAGCCCTAATATAATGTATTTAGCATATAAACAAACCCGACAAAGCTATTTGAGTCAGTATCGGCTCGTACTGAGATCGGCATCGGTGCATCACTAGCATACACAACCTGTTACAAAGCATTCCCAGCTCTTGCGCAACACTTACACATGTTTAAAAACCGTGACAGTAACCAAACAGTCAGATCTAAGCTAGCCTTTTGTTTACATTACATCAAGCATTTTTGAATGGTTCCTCATTTTTAGGATTTTCATTCCCTTCCCCTGAGCTAAAAAAAACACCCTGGGTGGAATATTTGCACAAGGACGGATCCCTTTTTTCGCTGAATTAGAAATAGGATTAGCCCGAGTCTGTAGGTACACAAAGACGGCAATTTCGACATTTCATGTCTGACAGATCAGCTTAGCATGCCGGGATTTAAAAGAGGGCTGCGGTAAAAACAGACCACTTATCTATGTTGACACTGAACTGAGTGTAATCACATAATTGTGTTGCATTAATATTAGAGCAGGGTGCCATTTACAGCAGTGCCAACCAGTGCCAGACCGGCTTAGTGGCAATACTGAAGCGCACACAGACACACACCAACCAACCAACAGTGCTTTCTCTTCCTCACACCAGAGCACAATGATTTCCTAATTCTGCAAAACAATGGTTACTTCTGGGAACAGTGAGGCTTTTATGTACAGTAGCTACAGAGAAAACACTCAAATAAAGGTGCGGGTGTGTGTGCAAAGTGTGTGTAAAGAGTATATATACATCTATGATACAGAGTCAGAGGAGTCCTTCAAGGCGGCAGGCAGCACAGCCCTTTCACTCCAGTCTGGGCCCCGGCCAGAGGACTCTGGAGTCCTGAGGTTACAAAATGGAGACGCCCGGCAGACAAAACCCCCTTTTATTGGCCGTCCATCACACCTTCCACTCTCTCTCTCTGAATCTGATACTGGGGGGGAGCCGTTTTGGAACGAACCGTAGGGGACAGAGGCCTAAGATGCAGCTTAAATGCCTTGCCCCACTTCTTTTTTGGCTAAGAGAGAATGAGACAAAAAAAAAAAAAAAAAATGGGCGAGGGATAAGATTTGCATTTGCTTCCCAAGCTGTGTAGTTCACCCCGTCACGCTAAGAGGACTTTAAGAAGAGAGAGAGAGCGATGAAAAAGATGGGTCAGCAATTTATGGCACAGTCATGCAGAAGAAACTAGGCTCGATGTGTCGGAGTCACTTGATTTCTCAGATGTCAGGTTAATTAATTTGGCACACGAGAGAGACTCTCCATGGTTAATCTGGAATGAGCAGCATGCTGGACTATAATACACGCCTCATTTCTTAGTCAGCCTGTCAAGAGAGAGAAGCACAAATAAAGCACAACAAAGCAGCGGTGGAACAGGTCACACTAACAGCAGTCGAAAAAAGCAAAGCAACTCACTAACCGGTTGCTCCTTTTTCAGTCTGTGAAAGAGCCAAAAAGACAGGACCTTCCTCTCACAACAACACAAACATCTCCTCGCTGCTTACATTACGTGTATACAACTGACAGCAAGCTGTGTTAAAGGAGCCGGGGCTGCGATGAGGGATGACAGGCTTAATTTTAAAAGCTGGATTTGGAGATTTTTTTTTTTTTTTTTTTTTTTTTTTTTATCATCACAATGTCTCTGACACACATCCAATTAAATCCAAACAGACTTGAACTGTGCTATAAAACAGAGAGGTTTGACAAATGATCTTCTTCACTTGGAGCAGATGGGATGCCAAAAAAAAAACCAGCTCCACTTGAAAGCAAAAGTAAAACTCAGTGTCCTCCATATTTACACTGAATTTAGTGATCTAACTTGTATCTTTGGGAGATTATTTTTTTTTTTTAGAGGAAAGAGGTTTCACAGGTGTCAGGAGGAAAAGACACAAGTAGTGAGTCCCTGTCAAAACGCACAGTGCAGCAACAGGTCTGTCACGTTAACCACTGTTAGGATTAACAATGTGTATTATAATCGTCCAATCAATGTCGCATGAAATGTGCAGATCAGCGCAGCAGTGACTCAGAGGAATAATAACAACTTTTCAAAGAGGTATCTACGACAAACGACTGGCTAAAAAAGTCACCGATTGGTCACTTTTAGTCACTATTAACTTCGTTGTCAAACCACTGCACCGACCAACTGTGAGACTTTACTGGTAACCAAGCGAGGAAGTTATTGACAACGCTAACAACACTTTGAACATCACGTACGTACGTTACGTCCTAAAAAGCGTATTTCTCTCAAGGAAGTACGAGTTTATCTGGTTAAAAAGTTTACCTTCAAAACAAGTCACATGTCTCGGAGTTCCTTCGACGTTGCTAAGGCCGGTGTGTGTCCCGTGTTTGTTTGTCAGCCTGACTGCGGTCGTCTTCCAGTCAAACCTCTGGCTTGCAGATGTCAGCATACCCACATCCTCCTCTCCTCCTCCACGTTGTTGGAGCTGCTGACCTGTGTCAAAGCCGCACAAAAGACACAATAGAGGTTCCGGTAGGACCTGTCACAATAAAAGCACGAAGGGGATCGCTTAACGTTCGTTGGACACTACAGCATCATCAAGTACAAATAAAATACTTAAAGGGGACATATCGTGCTCATTTTCAGGTTCATGCTTGTATTCTGGGTTTCTACTAGAACATGTTTACATGGTTTAAAGTTCAAAAAACACATTATTTTTTTCATACTGTCTGTCTGAATATACCTGTATTCACGCTCTGTCTGAAACGCTTCGTTTTAGCGCATTTCAACAGGATGGCAACAGAATTGCGTTGCTAGGGAAACAGCTTGGGTCCATGTTTACATCCTGTCAGCTGATGTCATTCACATACACACAGTGCAACAGGAAAAAAAACTGGGACACATTTAGAATGTTTACGTTTAAAACTGTGAAATGGTCTAAATATTGTAGATTTGTGACAACACAAATGGACAGAAATCCAGACGGCTTGTTTCAAACGCACAGTTTCTGAATACGGGCTGTGTGTATTTCTCCATGGATTGAGTGTTTTGATACTTTCACAGTATTTATATATCACTTAAACCTGCTTTATAATATAAAAGACATGAAAATCTCACTTTTTACAATATGGGACCTTTAATATACAAGAAATACATATGTGCAGTTAGCATTTTAGGATCTTTAAGTCATTTACATAGAATACAAACTCTGACTTAACGTATTCGTTGACAATACACATAAATATTAATTCAGCCAGGCTACTAATTAAATGTCATTTTACTGGTATATAGTGTATTGTTTACATTAGCTTAATACTTCCACTTACTGTTTCCTCACACTATATATATATATGTATGTGTGTGTATGTATATATATATTTTCTCAATTTATTTCCAGTCAATATAAGTAAATAAGGTAAGGTAAGGTATAAGGTATATATGTATAAGGTAAAATAAGTTCAATATAGAAGTTACATAAACATGTTCAGATTTTTCATTACAATTTAGCAAATATATTTCACAGTATAAAAATATAAAACTAAAATAATTTATACAACAAATAAAATGTAAGGAAAGGAGAAGATGAATAAAACCAAACAAAAAAACTATCGGGGTCTGTTAAACAATTGGATTAAATTTGAAATGTATAAACAATCTAATAGTTTTTACCAATTTAAAAAAAAAATATTTTAAGTTTTCAATCGTAGTCAAATATGTTTTAAAATCAGCATCTTTAAAAGTATAAAAGGAGGGGTATTCTTTTAAGCCATGTCATTTTATGAATATCACATTTTGCTAACATATTAATCAAATTAATTATGTAAATTTAATCTGCCGACAAACTAGGATTGTTAAAAGAGAAAAAAAAAAAAAAACGAAAAATACTTTATTGTTCCTTACTTCCGGTATCGGTAGCATCATCTCCTGTGAGCTTGACGCAGCACAATGCTAACCACTGTTAGCTGTCATCTGTCTCTGCTGCGATCTGCCTCTGGCTATACAGTATATGTCATTGCTCGCTAGGCGGACATTTTTATTGACCTAGTCCATCAGTGTGTACTGTACTCTGTACCGAATGGCAAAGGTAACGTAAAACCAAGTAACAGGTAAACAAGGTAACGTCACCTATAAGGTGTAACGTAACCTGAAAACTTCCAGATGTGAGTATTTGATAAGTTTTAAGTGCACAAAAGCTGCAGTAATTCCGAAATATTCAGGATACCCACATGACTTGTGCTTGAAAACGAGTATCTGAGGTGCTGTCGTCTCGTTTGATATAAAAAAAAAAGTGGCTTGAAAGCAAGGGGTGTGTAGCCTATGTGTGTGTATCTCATGATGTGTCCACGACTCACCTGATTTATTTATTTTATTTATTTTATTGGTTTAAAAGGACTGTGTGCACAGACATTAATTGTTCACATAGAAACAAAACGATGGGTGCACCAGATTTAGCAGGGAAGCTAATTTCCATCTGTAGCCCTAAACAGACACAATTGGCACAATAGACACAATAGACACACTACATAACATCACAACAGGATCACAATATAACATCACAGTTTCAAGTACAATCCAAAATTCAATAAATACATATAACATAATAATAAATATGACAGACTTCAGTCAAGCAGCATTATCACAAATAAATACAGTAAAAATACCCCCTGCCTAATATAAACTTGGTGTCACTGTTAGTTGAAGTTCATCCTTTAATTTACAGAGGTTTCTAAAAAAGATCTGTCATTTACTGAATTATAGAGATACTTAAACACACCACGTCATCTGTAGCCTATTCACGACCTGAACGACCTCTAAGTCTGTATGTAAAGGGTGTCACTGTTTGTACACCAAAGAGACTGTTGGATTTTCAACATACTTAATTAAAGGGCAACTACGCCCATTTTCAAAATTCATACATGTTAATTCTATGGTCTAAGACAGTCCAAAAAATATTAGTAAACATGAACAACTCTCTCCCAAATCAAAAAACTGGAGTGATAAAACTCAAACTTGTGATGTTATAGAGTAAACAGTCTGGAGCTGCTCCATGGACAATGAATGGGAGACTGATTTTATGGACCCACAGAATTTTTGTTTTCTTCTTTTTATATACACAAATGAGCTTTATTCTATTGTAGTGTTGTCAGTTGTGAAACAGAAAATGTTCCCATATACTCAGAATATTCCCCTGGGTGCCCTCAGTGCCATCTGTAACATCTCTCCCCATTCATTGTCTATGGAGCCGCTCCACACTTTATACCCGATGACATCACAAGATTGAGTTTTAGCACTCTAGTTTTTGGATTTGGGAGAGAGTTGTTCATGTTTACTAATATTTCTAACTGCATTAGACCATAGGAATAACATGTATGAATTTAGAAAATGAGTGTAGTTCCCCTTGAACACAATATAACATAATATAATATAATATATAATAATAATAATAATAGGATACATGTGTGCAGTAAACTCACAAGTTAAATGGACTTTTAAAAATGCGTTTATTTGTACTACGTGCTTAAATTGCAACACATCAGCAAATGCTACTTTTAATTTGGTAGGCGCAACAGATCGTAGATCACTTTCATCTGGATCAAAAGCTTTAAATAAGGGATTAAGTTGATGCAATTGATTGATTTATGTGCAGGTAAATTAAGCCAGAGGCATTTCTTTTTTACGCCTACGGACTTGGATTTGAGCCATGTTTGGATCAGTTTAAGATTTTCTCGGCTGATTTGGGGAGTGCGGTTATATAGTGTGGCTTTACTCGAGCTTAGATTTGACGAAATTAAAAGTCTCAAAGTGTCTTAAATCCTGTCTTGATGTTCACAAGCATGTTGAAAGGATCTCTTCGTCCGCTGCATGAATGGACAATGAGCCACACACACACACACACACACACACACTCATACACAAACAGACCCTCTGTGTGTTTTGCCATTGGTTTGTTTTCCCATAGTCTCTAGGTCCTGCTCACGCCGGACCACACTTGCTTAGAGTGTGAATGCAGTGCACTGGTGCAGCCTGTTGTTAGGCAAACACCTGCACCTCTTGGTAACTTGCCAATGTCTTTTATTCCTCCCTCTTTTTTTCCTTCTCCTTTCCCTCCTCCTTTTCTTCTCCCCAGTTGAAACCAATTGACACCTCTCTCTCTCTTTCTCTCTCTCTCGGTGAGGCCATCCGGAACTGAAATTGGGTCCCGTTTCCGCGATAGGGATCAGGAGCTTTCACGGCTACAAGGGGGGCTCTTGTACAGGTCTTCAACCTTTCCCCCCCATTCAATCTGTTAATTAGTTTACAGATGCAATATGCCCTGTTTGCTCTTCATTCCTAAATTAGTGGCCAGTTAATCAATTTAGAATCAAGTATTGTTTTACCTCTCTCTGTAGTGGCCATTTGTCGCAAAAATCAAGGGTCACTGACGCACCATGGGTATGTGGTATACGCAGGCAAAAGAGTCCATTGTCCATGCAAAATATATGTTTCTGATGGTTTATTTATCCAAAAAAGCAAGCAAATGAAGCAAACAGGAAACATGGATGTCGCTGCCTCTCTTGTTCTACTAAAAAACCATAAGCCCCACCCAGGTGCATGCTGGTCCTACCTGCTTACCTACCTATATAACCACGGGTGCCTGCAGTTTTACCCAATTCATAACCAAAAAACAAAATACTAATTACGCAAAAAACAACAAGAAAATAATATAATAATAACTCGCAAAAGAAAACACTATCAAAAATCAAATCTAAATAAAGTAAACATCTAGAATAATAAATCAAACTATACTACTTATTATTAGTAAAACAACAGCTAAATACTAACAACAAATAAATTGCTCCTACACTCTACATTGTGAGGGAACAGCAGATTTGTGCGTTAAACAGCTTTTCTACTAACCTACAGATGCGGTTAACCCAATTGGATCATTTGTCAAAAAAAATCTTTGTCCTACTAAGCTGCTCTAAAACTAAACAAAAGTCACCTATATTTCTAATGAGGTTTTATTGAAATCCAGAGCAATTCCACTGTTTTTGACCCTTGTATGGAGGCTCTTGATTTGTTGGTCAGTAAGCCTATTGCTCTCCTTGCTCTCCTTTATGATAATCTGCAGTTGGACTCAGCTCAGCAGCGGCAGAGCTTATGATTGAGATCTCTCTCATTTGATGGATTTCAAGAGCATGAGTCAAGCGGATTGGAGGAACTGCATCAGAGTATTTGACCCGAAGCGATGTGCAGTAGATCAGATGAAAACAGTTCAAGTAAAGAGCGCCATCTAGTGACTGCATGGAATACATCCTATTTAATTACACCTTACCCAGCAGTGGAGTAATGCCTTCCACCACTTCAATAGAAAAAAACAATCAGATCCAAGCTGGTTGTAGAGCTGAGCAAACACCAAGGGGGTGGTGCCCTGAAATAGTGCGGTGGTTAAATCCCTCTGGAGCCAATTTGGACTGAAACTGACCAGCGAAATTGTCCTGCTCTCTGTCCTGAGTCGCCCCCATACTCTGTCTCCCTTTCCACTCTCCTGCGATATAAGGCAACAAATGAAATGCTTAAGTTAAGTGAGCCATCCAACCGTTTTTTTAACATTTATTTTAGTTTTCATAACAATACATTCAATAGATTTAACAATTCATTGTTTAAATACACTCATGTGACAAACACTACTTCCATGAAATTGTCATGAGCAATTATAAATAGTTATGAGACTAAGAATGACAATGCTTTTGTTTGGATTAATTACTTGGATTGATGCATTTATAGAATATTTATTAATATTGCCAAGACACTCCTCCCAGTCTTCCCTACCCCTCTTGTTTAGTAGACAATAAATCAGGGTCCTCTAATCCAGTGGTTTTCAAAGTGGGGTCCGGGGACCCCTAGGGGTCGTTGAAGGCGTTCCAGGGGGTCCCCAGCAAAAAGGGGAATCATTTTTTTTCACTATAGTTCCATCCATGAGTAACACAATGACAGAATGTATGACTAATTTGGTCATAGGTTTCATACACTTTCTGTAATAAAACATCTAAAAGCAAAAATCTTATCGAATGGGGGTCCGCGGTCTAATTTGTGTCAGTTTAGGGGTCCTTGACGTGAAAATGTTTGGGAACTGCCGCTCTGATCTATTTGGGTGAAGGGTTCATATCTTGATCTGGAAACCACATTTACACATGTTTGATGCACCGCTTCTGTGTGTTTCTGTGATGATGCCGGTTTATTTGAGCAAATCATCTAAACTCTAAAATTAGAAGCACAGAGCTGTCATGCACGCTGAGTTTGTCAAATGACAAATAAGCTGCTGCTTTTTTTTGTTGTTGTTAAGTTTTTCCTTATCCGCTGCGAGGGTCATAAAGAACAGAGGGTGTGGTATGCTGTACAGATTGTAAATCCTCCTCAGTCAAATTTGTGATTTGTAATATTGGGCTATATAAATGAAATTGACTTGACTACATACACATCAGTGATGCCAAGAATCTCTACAACTCTATTCAATTACTGCTCTATTCACATCTGAACTGACTTAACTGTTGGGCCAGTGGTTTCATTAGCTGGTTGTCCTTTGTGCTTGATATTCATTTAGTTGGTTCATGCAATAAATCATAGCGACTAGAGGTCACACTGTGGGACCAGGCTCCTTTAATTTAATGGAGATGGATTCTGGTCCACACACTCCCTTAGCTTATTAGCTCCCCGTAGAGCAGGAGACACAATGACCTTCAGCCATAAGGGCTGAATGTAGTTATCAATTAATGATTCTGATAGTGAAGGTTAGGCCTCTTTTATGACCTTGGTCACGATATGAGTGAACGGTCTATTATTACATGGACCAGTCAGATCTCACTCATTGAACCACGTGTCCCTAAACTGGTGGGTGTGTGCATATCCATGCATCATTAAGCTCAAAGTGCTGGTTAATGTTTCACATTTTATCCCTCTCTGAGGGATAAAATGTATCTCTGTTTGGGGAAGTGGGTGTGTACGTGAGAGACGCACAGAAAGAAAGACTTCTGGACAAACAAGAAAAAAGCACATTTGATCTTTATGGCTAAAAGCGCATGATAAAAAAAGATAAAAAATAAACCATCCATTCTGTTCAGGTTCTGTTGTCAGTCTGACACTTTTCACCTTGTAAGTAGAGCTGTGCACAGCATTTACAGTGTGTTGAATGGTCAGAGATAAGACGAGTGGCACGCCCCCTTTGATTCTGTGCCAGAGACTGCTGCTGCTGGCTATGTGTGCGTGCGTGCGTGCGTGCGTGCGTGCGTGCGTGCGTGCGTGCGTGCGCGAGCACGTGCATGTATGTGTGTGAGACATTTCAATCAATCTGAGCTTGTGGTGCTTTGTGCAGGACAGTTTGTTGTATTTAGAGAATTTGCTTGAAGAATTAAGGTTGCTTAAAGCCATTAAAAATGTGTAATTTCTTTACAAAATATAACATTAATGACTAAACAAGCAACAGTCAGAGCTGATTATTTATTGAGAATTTAACCTTCAGCTAATCTGTGTGGCTGCGATTTGATCAGATTTGGTTGACGGTGGGCTGGCAAAATAAGCAAACAACCCAAAAACAGCAATCAGATACTGATTCCAATATAGCAAAACTGTAAGAGAAAGATGTGACATCACCCTTTTCCAAATGAGCCCAGCCCTCTTGCTCAAAAATGCTCAGACAAAACAACACAGACATAAATCTCTCAATTGAAATAACCAAACAGTTCTAACCTGTCACTCAGAGTAGGAGGCAGATTGACAAAGTATGTTTTCAGAGCTTTTAAAGGGGACATATCATGCTCATTTTCAGGTTCATACTTATTTTGGGTTTCTACTAGAACGTGTTTACATGCTTTAATGTTCAAAAAACACATTGTTTTTCTCATGCTGATTGTTTGAACATCCCTGTATTCACACTCTGTCTGAAACGCTCCGTTTTAGCGCCTTTCTACTTAAGAACCCCTCCGGAAAAAGCCCAGCCTGCTGTGATTGGCTTATGGTGTACCTTTGAGAAGGTAGTTTTTTGGGATTGGGACGTTATACAGTTGCTTTTATATAAAGCATAAAGAAATATAAGAAAAATAGAAATAAAGGAGTATGTAACATGTAAATTCAATACATGTAGATGAATATTGATAAATAATAAAAATGAGAAATATATGAACAAATATGTACATCAAACACATACAATATATAACCACAGCGTAAATAAGTAACTCAAAATGCTGATAAGTGGGATCTATATTAAGTGCGTTAAATATAAATGCATAAATAAGAATTAAACAAGATTACTTCTTGAAATGTACACTATAACTGCAGTATTAATGATGATGAGTATTGCACAGTGGAATTATTGTGGAATTTAATCAGCATTGCACTGAATAATAGGACATCATGGGGTAGTACTGTAGCTGCTGACGGGTGAAATAAGTCCAGGGCCAGTCCATTGACCAGCACATCATGGAGTGGGTGGGAGACATTGTCCAAGATGATACGTAACTTGGACAGCATGCCCCTCTCTATGAGGTAGGGTTGTACTCGAGAGTGGGATTCTTGTGTGCAAGAGCATAAAGGAAGTAGATGCATAGCATAAACGCTTCATAAAACTTTAAATTTGAAGTAACTAAATCACCAGTCACTATTGCAAGCACTGCTACAAAGTTGAGTCGTACTGGGATGTGCAAGTTAGCAGCCGACACTTTAAATGCTGTTTATTTGTTTCGACTTGTGATCGCTGTTTTTTATTGTTGTCACAAGTGATTTGGTCCCTTTGGAGTTCTATTACTGTAGTTGTCTCATGACATCAAAGTGCGGTTTGACGGATGTGCTGTGGCTGCTAATTAGCACCTTAGCTTTGTTGGCAGTGTTTGTAATAGACTGAAGATATTTTGACATTTCACAGAGGGAAAAGCAAAGCTGGAAACAATAAAATTACTGAATTACATTTAGCTAATTTTGTTTCAGGGTCCTGGTATTGTGCATGCTGGCTGGCTCTCTGTCACACTGTCATGATGACTGTGCTTTTCCATCCATCCATTATGTGTAACCGGTATGAAACGCACCGGGTGTTCCCTTAACTACAATTTAAACCCATCCGCGGCATCAGTAAACGCTCAAAGAAAGTGCGCCGGAAGTAGGTGACGTAGTTTAAAGAGCGAAAGAGACACACTGAGCAGGTGGGAGGGGAGGTGGATGGGCCCAACAAACTCGAGGCTTTCATCCGTGGGACCGCTGTTGGTTCGTGTCTCGTGCGTCACGTTACGATCAGCTGTTCGTTCGTGCCCCGTGTTCACAACGTTCAGTGTCATTTTCACTGTAGTTCAGCGTCATTTTCACTGTACAAACGTAGTAGTTTTAAGCCCAACCATGTATAGTTCTTTCCTTAGCCTAAGCCAAGGGGCGTGACAAAGCGGCGGTATTTGACGAGTTGGGATGAGAACGTGTTGGCTTTTCCTACATGTCAATGAGAAGCCAAAAATGTCTGCAGCAAGAAATTAAAGACCTACGATAATGTAGTATATCAGGGTGGATTGTCCTGAAAGCAACGAAAAAAAAAGCTCACTGGAGAAAACCTGACAAAGTTGTTTTCTTTTGTGTGATGCTGTGCTTTAAAGTTGTAGTTGTTAAGGCCAGTGTGCTCAACAGCATTCTAACTGTGAGTGTGGAGAAGAGTCTGATCATTGTGTGCTATTCTATCAAGTTGTTGCCAACCAAGGCTGCTTGTCTTTTTTTGCTATAGTATATATGACCATTACCAAGGTTGCAGGACAAAGCACCATCCACTTGTTTATGCAGCTGAAGTAGACCCGGAGCAGAACGTATCATCAGCATTACAGAGCGAGGGAGGAGAGAGACGAAAGGGGAGATGAGCAGGAGGAGGTTGGGGGTGGGGGGGGTGGGGGTGTTGTCTATGTGCCAGTCAGCCCACTCAGCAGTCAGTCCTCGCCAGCCAGGGGGCCCAGTGGGAGTGTCTAAAAGACATACACACACACACACACACACACACACACACACATCCACCTCCTCACTTTCCTCCAATCTCTCATCCAGCACCAGACTCCCCTGGCCGGTCCCTCCGTCGTCCAGGCAACGCATCACATTCAAGTCCAGTGAGCATCTAACTTGTTTGTTTCACTTCTGATTCACAAGTGGAGGGGACGGGGTGGCGAGAAAGAGACGGAGAGAAGTGAAGAGAGAAAAGGGGTGAGGGAGAAAAATGGAGGAGAGTTGGGTGGCATGCAAACGAAGCTGCTTCGCCAGAACAGCCACAAAGTTCTGAGCGCCAGGCAGAACGCCAGGTCTGCCCCCCTTTGAAAACGGGATCTGTTCAAAAATGAGCACAACTGTCAAATTGCTATAATTGGCTCTTCCATAAATGAGCGCGACAGCTGCTGATGGTTTCTTCCAGGGTGAGGTTTGTGATAAAGAATCTCTCTCTCTCTCGCTCTTTTTCATTCGGGACATCATTTGGGTAGCAAACACCCGAAGGATTGGTAGACTGGAAGAGTGAGCCGTTCATATATCACTCTCATTTGTAGGGAAACTGTGTGATATTTGTAATTAGAAGCAAGACAGATAATCATCATAGGGAATTATCGCACAGCTGCCAAAAGATAAAAGTGCATGTCTAGACTTTAAATAGCGGCGCTTTTTGCTATTGCCTTCAAAGGAACTCCCACATCAGGCGAATAAGTATCTGCCCTTATCTGACGGTCTTTATTCCAGTTCAAAATATTTACATCATAGTTTTAGCTGCAGCATGATGGAAGTTGTTTTTCGGAGGTAGTTGGTAAAACGAATGGCTTGTGTCTGCAAGGTCAAACCAATCAGCAGTTAAGTGCAGTGGAAGAGAGATTTTCAATCATGGGGTAAACACAGAAACACAATTCCCTCCATCCCTATAAACACACACACACACACACACACACACACACGTAGGTAAACAGAAACCCACATCAGACACTATCAATCCAGCTGTATGAATCACAGCCACGCGGCGTTGGGACCCACTGATGGGGCCCCCCGCTGAGCTCGAGGGCCCTTTGTCTCCCTCTGTTTGCTCCCGATAACGCCGCTGGAATTGTTCCTCAGCCACCTTTCACATTAATCAAAAGCCCTGGGACAATACAATTGTTCAGAGCCGGTCCCCACGCCGGTGCTTTCATGGCTGCTGGACTCATAAAAACATCCTCGCCCCACCAGCGGCAAATAATGTATCATCTGCGGCTGCACCACCAAAGTCCTGCTTCCAAATGAGCGACTGGCAACCGCCGGCGCATGACTGAGGATTTTTAATATCCTCCTCTCCGTTCCGGTTGTGACACTGCACCTGAAAATATCTTTTTTTTTTTTTTTAAAGACGTGTGTGCTTTATTTCCATCAGTTCAAATCTTTTCTTTTTCTGCAATGTCCTTTGAGGTGTTTTTATTTTCATGTGGCTGGTGATACACAAAAAATAATGGAATGGAAAATTGTGCCTTGACAGTAAATTAAAAGAAAAAACCTTTACTTTCACCCTCCGGATCTTTTTGGAACCTGAGAACATTAAATTTACATTTCACTGATGTATTACAATTGTTATCACTTTGAGTGATAAAGCAGGCTGTGTTGAAAACACATTATATCCCAAGCAGAGAGGAAATGCTGCAATTCATCACTCTTGCCTTCCTAACCCGTTTAAAAGCTCTGGCCCTTTAAGGAACACCCTCATAATTGGCCTCTCATCATTTCTGAGTGAATCTGACAGGGTGTCAACATGTACGCGTTCCCCGTCCCATCTGGTGTGATTTCCCTCATTGAATGTACATCGCAGTCCTTTTTTTTTTTTTTTTTTTTACAACAAAGCAAGGATTCGTGTAAGAATGCTTGATTCATATTCACCCAGCGGGGGACCTCTTTACCCTTTAAAGTTTTGTGTGAATTCAGAATGAATGAATAAACCATAATGACGGCGTGCCGGTGGGAGCTGGGAGCTGAAAGTGAACACCTGTCACTGTCAGCAGTCTGCAGCTTCCTTCCTGCCTGCCTCGGACTGGGCTGATTCAGAGAAGGTCACCTTGTGTTTGTAGGACCCGAGCAAGGGTACCGGCAGCTGATAATTCAGCACCGGACTATACTCCCACTGAGGATAGAGAGGGGACACTTATCATAACTGACCCCTATCTGCTGTCAACCGGAGATTAATTTCTCATCTTTTGAAGCTGATATCACTCCCTCCGTCCTCTGTTTCTCCTCCTCTGTCCCGTCTCCCTCCCTCTGCCTCTGGTACTTTTCGTCTGTTCTTCACTCTTCATCTCTAGAAGGGACTCTTTTTAGCTGTCTGATTTATTTTCTCCTCTTACTTCATCTCTGTCTTCTTTTCCGTTTCTCACTTTGTAAATTACTTTTGCCTGTTTCTCTCTAACACACACCTTGTTTTGGTCTCTATACCTCCATGACTCTCCCTGCCTGTCTCTGAACAATAACTTTCCATTTGTCTGTTTTTATATATAAGTTTAGCCCTTTTTTTCTCTCAACATCACTCGTGTAGAAAGATTGAGAACCTTTCCTTGTCTGTCTCTTTATCTGTCTGTCTGCCTCTGTCTATCTTTATACACCCTGTCCACCATGAGCCCTTGAGCTGGAACAGCGGTCCTCGTGGGAGCTGACACGGAGAGAGACGGTGGTCATCCAATCCGACGCAGGAGACGAGAAAGAACATTTCACTCTGATCCAGTTTCTCCCCATCAGTGGATGCCATTCTGCGGTGAATATGAGATCCAAACGACAAGCTTAGATTTGTATTTGCTTTGCCTAAATTGCTTCGGCTCGGGAAATGAAGTTCGAGTCAATTTATTTTCTCCGCAAAGAGACGTCCCCTGAAAAGCGGCGTGATGTTTAATCCGTTCCCCCATAACTAAAGGCAGCATAGAATCGATTACACCTCAGGTGTCAACACGGTGATGAAATATGGGATTTCATTAAAATCACAAGCAAATTCCTCCCCCAAACTACAGGCCATCAGCCCGGTGAGGCTTAGCATATGTTGACGTTTGTATTATCAAAGTCACACTTCAGCAGCTTACAAGTGCTTCCAGGGGAATCACAAAATGTCTGACTGGCTGTTCCCGCGACGCGGCTCGGTGGGTTTTACAGGAAATCTGTGATCCGAATCTCTCCATCAACTCAATGGACATTTCAAGGGCATCTCCCAGTGCAAGGACCCACACACACATGCAGACATGCACATACAACCACACATGGACATACAGACGCAGTATGTGCACGAGGCAGATTAAATTGTGTAAATATTTAATGAGAAATGGCTTTAAATTTGAAGAAACCATATCCTCATTACGCTGGTGGATGAAGGTGGATCATATAAGGTTACGTGTCAGTTGGCATTTGTTAACACCCCTGTAACACTCTCGCCAAACTGGCAATGCAGTTTGTGTTAGGCATATGTTCTAATAATATCCATGACAGTTCCTCTTGGCATATTCATGCACCTGAAATTGGGGATGAGTTGCTTTCTTTCAAGCTCTCTAACTCATCTCATATTGCTTTGAAAGCTCAAGTCAAAGTGTGCTGAGTCTTTTAAAGCTGACAAATGCTTGCATTGAACCTTGTATGACCTACCAATACGTACTAGTGTTTATAATTCGCATTAAGGTACTATCTGTTTCCATTATGTTTTATTTTGTTTGTCTCTGTGCACACATTACAATGCCGGTAACGGCTGTTTTGTGTGCTGACGCTGCAATGGGTGAAAATGTCTCTTATTCATTCTTCCTGTCAGAGTGACTGGGAGTTATCCTGGCATGCATCGGGATTTTTTTTGTCTGTGTTTGCTCTGCTACAGGTAAACAGACTCACATTGAAAAACATGAACACGGAGAAAAAAAACCCCACCAAATTCGACTGTTATCAGCTCATTAAATGGGCGTTTTCAGTCGTAATAAGCCTCATAGATGTGGGTCAGTAGGGACCTGCTACGCCTACTACGTTGTAAAAATGAAAGCGAAATGTAAAAGCAACAAATTCTAACACGTTGTAAAACTGGATGAAACGTTATGTTCTGAACACAAACAAAACAGTTTTTTTAGGTTATAGGCAAAAAAAACACTGAGTTGAGTTTAGGAAAAAGCATCGTGTTTTGGTTTAAAATAACAATGTTTCAAAAGTGAAAAGACAACTACACGTTGTTGGTTCAACACAGGATGCTGTGTTTTGGTCTTAAATGGTAAATGGACTTGCATTTATATAGCGCTTTTCTAGTCTTCCGACCACTCAAAGCGCTTTACACTACATGTCAGCATTCACCCATTCACACACACATTCATATGATCATCATCATATGATGATGGCAGAGGCTGCTAAGGTGCCAACTTTGCCCATCAGGATGTAATCTAAATACTCATTCACACACCGGTGGCTATGCCTTCGGGAGCAATTTGGGGTTAAGTGTCTTGCTCAAGGACACATCGACATGTGACCCGGAGCAGCCGGGGATCGAACCACCGACCTTCCGATTGGTGGACGACCTGCTCTACCCTCTGAGCCACAGCCGCCCCTGTGGTCTTGTGTCCTATCCATCACCGCAGACCTCCACCCCATGTGGACTGTCACGCTGTCTATAGTGATAGACTGTATAAGAAGTGGACGTCCCATTGGTTTGTGGACTAAGGTTTTGAAGCCTTGAGTTTGGCATTTTGACTGTCGCCATCTTGGTCTTCTGCAACCAGAATTGACACGAGAGGGTGGAGCTAAGTACAACTGAACGCTGAATAATTAACCACATTATTAGGTGATCAAAAAGGTTATAATTAACTTTCATGAACTGAAAACACACCGTGAAAGGGTTAAAGTTTGGAGACAAAAACACGGACAACTCCCAGACCCGACAACGCCGTGGTAGCGACCTGTCAATCACAAGGTAGCCACGCCCTAAAGCATACCCTGCTTTATGGTCTATTTTACTTTAACTGGGACCATAATTTACTAAATGAACATCATGCTGTATTGAAGAAGACTTGAAACTAGCGACTGAGACCATAAACTCATGTTTACAATGTTTACTGAAGTAAGTGAGAAGGCTCATTTTCTCATAGACTTCTATACAAACGGACTTCTTTTTGACTTATTTAAGGCACTTCCGCATTGGCTTCACTTCTCAGACCTGGAGGTTGCCCACTGCCTATAGTAAAGCACCTGACTTCTGCTTTTGTTCCTCTACGGTCGCTAGAGGTTGCTGTCATCTTCTTTTATTCCTTCTTTTGTTGACCGTCCATGTGAATAGATGATAAAGCCTACCAGTAGGTGTACGAGGCCCCTTCCACATCTATGAGGCTTATAACCACTGATAACGCCCCTTTAATGACCTGATAATAGTCTAACCGGCTGAAATGTCCTGTCCCTGTACTAACTAATGAAACACCACACCACTGGTATATGTAAAGAATGTTTTAATGTCTTAGTGTTTTCTGGGTAACTACAACCTCAGTGACCTCCACGGCCAGATTATCAAACATTATTCTGAACTTTTTTTGCTGAATACTTGGGCAAAGTTTCTGTTTCTATTGACTCGTGTGTCACTGTCACTCGCCCTGTCTGAAACTCCGTGACAAGTGGCAGCTGTCACTGAAGTGCAGCCTTGCTCAGTTTTAATAAATCATCCCGTCACTCTATTCTCCTCTCTCTCCACTCTCTCCCTCTCTAGCTTCGTCCCTTTCACTACTTATCTAAGCCCGCTGCCTTTCCCTCCAAGCCACTCTCTCTATCTCTGTTCTCTCTCCCTCCCTTTGCTCTCTCCCCTTTCTGCTCGTCTGTCTTTATCTCTCCCAGCTGCCAATCTCTTTGTCCCTCTCCTGCCATCTCCAACTCCCCCGCTTTAATACTTAGCTTCCTCTTCCCTCTCTCTCTCTCTCTTTCTCCTTTCCGGTCGCTCTTTAGAAGCTCTTATCGTTTGCTCAAAAAGAGTCACTTCCTCTGTCATCTCCTCTGGGAGTGCTGGTACGTTGAGCTTGTTCTAAAAGCTCAGGGTCCTTGGATGAAATCAGGTACTGTGGGTTCCTCACTTTTGCAAAGTGATGGCAGAGGCATGGTATAATTAATGGAGAAGGACATCTCTCATGCATTCTCTGCCATTTCCGCAGTGTATTTTCGCTCCTCTTATTGCCCATATGCTCCCAGTCTCTCCACCATCTCGCACTTAATAATAGGCCCCAGAACACATTATATGTGTATAGGTATGTGAGTGTGAATGGATATACAGCCACTGGAATAGGCTGAGGAATTGATTACGCTGCCATTTACTATGTCGTAAATGATGTATATTGGCAATCCTTCACCACGGTGAGCAAGCCTGACTTTATGAGGCCTTGGCGTCCGCTCTTTGACTTTGACTACATTTAATACACTGTAATTGAGGATGAGCATCCAACCATACTATCGTTTACTCCTTTGTCTATACCCAGGGCCGGCTTAAGGAATAGGCCATATAGGCGGTCGCCTAGGGCGCCACCTTCTAGGGGGCGCTGGTCTCTATCTAAAACAAATAATAATAATATATTTTTTTGAAAATTGCTGGTGGGCGCCCTTCCTCATTTTCTGCATTGAGGTAACAAATGAACAAATAAAGAAAGAAAGAAATACACTTTCCACCCCTGTAACTCTCTTTCTCACACTATTTCATCTGCCCAGCTGCACTTATTTGTTAGTAAAAGTGTAAATTGTAGTGAAACTGACTAAACACTTTTAAGCCAACAATATCAGAGACCAATTCTTTATTTATATTATAATGAATTATTTAATGAAATAAAAATCGTAATAATAAAAACCATTGTGATGTCTGATGTGTGTTGCGGTTTACGGGGCTAGGGTTAGGGTTCTGGGGGGTTGAACCCTAACCCTAGAGTGGAGGGGCAGCTCCAAATCCGAATTTCACCCTGTCTATACCTGCACTTTGGCATGATTGACTGCACATAAATAATAGTTGATTAGCCCAGATGTGAGATGTGATACTTGTGATATAAGTATAACTTTTTCTCACTTTATCTCTCCCTGTCTAATTTTATTTTCTCTTACTCAGAGCACTGACTATATTTCATCGCATGTCATTATCACACACCTGGTGGCGTGACATTCAGCCCGGGGGTGCTTGCCATGTCATGCATCAATCTAACACAAAGTGATGAGACACCTGTAACTTGAGGCCTTTGCTCTTGGCGCCTTCCCACTCCCGACCCTGCCTTCAGTTTCTTCCTTCATCTCCCCCGCTGTGAACTAAATAAATTCCTTGACTTGATATTGTTGCTGTAGCATTACCATACCAACTAGGCCGTGGGTGGTGGTGGTGGTGGTGGAGGTGGGGGGGATAAAACTGCAGTAGCAAGGGGGATAGCTCCCTCTCCCCTGCTCAATATGTAACTGCTGATTGCAGACACAAAGTGCACTGGTGTGGAAAAATATGCGGCGCAGCAAATCCTTGTTAAGACCCGGCAATCTGTTAGATCTCTGCTCACCTCTCTAGGTGTAGGATGCAAATGTTTCGTTTAGCTAATTAGATACTTTACAGGGTTGGGGCTTTTGTTAGCGTGGGGTTTAAAGTATAAATTGTTTCTTTATGGACAGCAGAGCGAGGGAGGGAATATGCAGTATCAAGGGAGGACAGCAGGCAAAACTCACTGTATAATCATTCCATTAAAGGGACAGTGTGTAGGATTTAGCGGCATCCAGTGGTGTGGTTGCAGATTGCAACCAACTGAGTACCCCTCTGTTCACTCCTCCTTTTCCAAGACTGGGGTAACGTGAGCAGCCAAGTGCAAAACTGTGGCAACGCTGTTCGCCTCGCTCAGAGGCCATCATTACCATAATAACACTACTTGAGGAGCAACGGAAGTCAGACGGCGGTTTTGCGCTCTGCATGTCGTGTAGTCATGACAACGCTTTCTAAATAGCAGTTCAATTCCTTTTTTTGGTACAGTTGGTTTTCACACCTGATGAGAACCGTACCCGAATACACACGATCCGTACTCGAGACCACCTTTTTCAAGTGGACCCAGGAACAGATCGCAGTGTTCACACAAACCAAACAAACTGGCCTTTGGGGTCAAGTGTACTCGGATCCTGATGAGAAAGCCTCCATAGTCTTCAAACCAAAAAGAGACCACCGAGATCCTTTGCATTCAAAATGTCAACTGTTAACATCCAAACCAAGTGGAAGAGGAAATTTTAATCTGAAGAGAAGTCACCCTGAAGTTGCTGTGGTTAATCTCGCAGAGGCCACGAAAAGATGTAGTACACCCATCACAACATGCCATTTCAGAGTTATTTCACCTTCATCCAACCTTAAGATCAGGTCACGGAACACTCCAGGAGGGATGTCACAAAATATGTGGTGGCGCTCTAGGCTATATATACTGGTAAATAAATGATATTGCTTCTGAGACATCTGCACCAACACGGGGTAAACAGTCAATATCAGCTCACACGGCATTCAGCTCACAGCCTCCTTTCAATCCCTCTGGTAAACAGTCTTGCTGGGGGGAGATTGAAAACAGCAAGCAGCCGCACCTGGATTTACATTCCAATCAAATGACACCCCTGTCAGAAAATGGCTTCATTTTGTCCACTCTAATGCACACACACACACACACACACACACACACACACACACACTCACACACACTCCATTATTACAAAGATACACACATACAAAAAAAGCACACCTGATGTGCACAAACACACAGCCAATTCTACTCACCCCACCATCGCTCTACTTTTTTCTGCCTCCCACACACACACACACACACACACACACACACAGTGATTTCTAGCCAAGCCCGAGTTGTTGGAGCAATGCAAGGTGAACGGTCACATCTAGTAGAAGGAGGCATTGTACTGCATCTCTGTCCTCTTCCCCGCTCCCTCTACTTCCCTCATCTCTCCTCTTGTTATTGAGATGAGAACAAAGACAAAGGCTATCTCGTGTCACGCTCCAGCCTCCTCATCTACGCCGTTCGTTCGGAACCTGGGGGGGGGAGACGAGGAAGCATTATAAAAGGGGCTCAGACAGCCCACGCTTGCCTCCGCAGCACCTGCCCGCCTCGCCCAGAGGTACATCACTGTTGACCTTGTCAGGAGCTATTGCTTCATGATGATGTTTGCTCCCTGGGAAAGTCGGAAGACAAGGCTCATTAAAAACCTATATGCCTTGTGTTTATAGTTTCAAAAGAATAATAATCCTTGATGGTGCTAACTTTGCTTGAAATGTCACAGTGCAAATGTCACCGGGGATTGTTCTCGTATAGGCTGCAGCTATACGCTTGATTAAACATGGCCTGAAACAAGTATTGAATCTTAACTGGGAACACTGAGCACATCGCCATTAGTCCAAAACAAATCATCCTTGAATCCCACCGTTATCATCACAAATGAAACAGGAGTAACGTTTTTCTCTGAAATACTTTATTTAGGGCTAAAATTTTTAGTCGACTATCCCTCATACAATTTTGTTGACTAATCGATTACTTGATTACTCGACAGATCTATAAAACTGAGTTTCTCCACAAAGAATCACACAAATGCATCACTTTAAAGGGACTGATTGTAACTTTTTACACATATAAATCGTTTTTTATTGCAAATGAGGGAACAGGTTGTAACCTAACCTAAAAAAATGAGACCTTCCGCGACTTTCTGTGTTTATTCTATCAGCCTGTTTCTATATGAAGGACTCGGGTCGGTGTCCCAGCAGATGTGACGTCATGCGAACTCGCGTGTGGCTACTCTCTTCAGTGCAGCTACAGGGATAACTAACTATAGCTAATGGTTGGTTAGAAATGGAGTCCGCTAACGCAAACAAACGACCAGCCTCCACCACAACTCAGACTCCAACACAAACTCCACGGAAGCACAAAAAAACACAAAGTTATATCTGGTGAAGCCGTCTTGCAAAACAGGAATGTAACCGAAGTCGGGGGGGAAACGAGGATCAACATCGGCCGGGCCTTCGGTTCATGGGGGGACCTTCGTTCGGTTTTAGGTATCAAAACGGACCCCGAGCTGGCAAAAATTCCTACTGGACAGGTAAACTAACATTACTGCCAAGCGTGTGAAATATATAGTGATATTGTGGTTTTAGCTGTCAATCACGTTCAGTCAAGTGTGTGTCGCCTCACTGTTTTGACCGATGCTCACTTGCGTCTACGTAGTGCGAGCACAAGCGCGAGCAACAGGACGCTGACTTTCGTTGACTTTATGGCCACAAGTGTCACTGTTAACAAGCAATTTCTGATTCTTACATCGAGTCCCTTTAAATCTTGTGTTTACCAGAGATGTGCACATAAGTTTCTTGGAAATAAGTCATTAAGTATGAAAAAAGCATAAAATACGACTAATCAACTAAAGAAGTACACCAAAACGGTCGATTAGTCGACTAATCGACCAAGAGGAGGCAGCCCTAAATTTATTGCCTAGTGACTGTAAGAGAGGATGTTAATTTTGAAAACTACATATAGTATGACGGTGATAAGGCACACAAGCTATAGCTGTAAAGTGAGGAGCAGGGTCGGCAGGTCCGTGGTCAGTGGGATCCATCTGTTCTGGGAGCTCAGTCCATCAGCGGTGGGCAGACGGTGCGGCAGACAGGCTGCTCCACTGGCTGCAACACAAGACACGAGCGGGAAGGGGAAGCAGGACCCATGTCCTGTGTTGCAGCCCCTGGCCCAGCCAACAGGTCACCTTCAGCTCGGGCCCGGCAACGGCTGATCCGCTGTGAAGAGGAAGACAGGGAGACACGGAGGAAGGAAATGGGGGGGGGTCAGAAAGAGAGATAAAGTCAATTACAATGGATTCTTGTGTGAGAGACAGGAGGGAGCAGACGGGTGAAAATGAGAGGGAAAAAGTGGCAGAGGGAGCGGCGGTGGGACCGGAGAACGAGACAGGGAGCGGAGAGGAAAACGAACGTAATAGAATGAAGGAAAATACTAATGGAGAGCGAATGAGAGAGAGCCAAAAGGGTGATTCACCGCCACAGACACCACATTCATCACCTGGCCAATGAAAATAGCCTTTTTCACCTCACCAAGAGGGGGTTGGCCCTCCCAGCTACATCTCAAATCCACCTTGCTATAGACACCCAGAGAAAAAGGCTCCTCTGGCCCAGATTGCCTGACTGGAAGGTTAATGACTACTAGTGCCACGGGTCCACAGAATAAGATCCGTCTGAAATGTCCTTATAGAGAAGAAAGCCCTGTGGCAGATTGGGAGCGCGTCATTGGGAATAAATGTAATCATTATTATGGTTGTGCATTGAAAAGAAATCTGTTGGGGGTGTAAAAATCCGAAATGTGTGCACGCAAACGGCTGTCTGTGGTTCTCGTGGGGGAAGCAGTTTGTCATCAAAGAGGCAGAAAGGCATGCAATCATTTCCCAAACCACCCCCAAGTTATTCTCTCTCTCTCGCTTTCTGCTCGTCTCTCTCGGGGAGTCTGCCATGTAACTGGCATTAAAAGGTCAAATCTGAGCAAACTCAAAGCTGCGTGTATCACAAACAAAGGTCTGGAAATGTCATTGGTTTCACAGACATGTCCTCATATCTACAGAAGGAACATCAACAGGCAAAACAACAAAAATAAGCAAACCGCCCTTATTTTTTTCCCTGTGACATTTAGCCCAATTTTCTGATGTGGCGTATTCCCGTCAGGATCCGATCCCTCAGTCCTTTCGGAGACGCTTACATCAGCCTCGTTGGTTTAACCAGACTTCTGCTTTTGTGAAGTTAGGCAATTACATGACTATCTTTCTCTCGCCTAGTTCCTTGTATGAAAATGGGTCCAACCTAGATTTGAGACTACAGGGATATGAACTCAGAGGACACATGAAAGCAGTTGAAGGACGAAGCGAGCAAAAAAAGAGAGTAGAGGAGAGCCGGGGGCAAAATTCGATATATTTAACACCTTTTTTCTTCCTATCCTGAATTAAAAAGCTTGTAAAAGGGAATACATATTTGGAAAAAAAAAATTAATATAGTTGTGATTTTGATTAGGTTTTGGGTCAGAGTGAAGCTTTAAAAGGTAACAATACACAGATATTTTATCAGAGAGGAGAGGAAAAGACTGGCTAACACCTGGGAATGCTGCTTTTTGAAGTATGCTGTCAGAAATAGCTGATCTCCTACATCAAGAGCACGAGGCAACACCGGGAATTGGCTCCTGTTGTAATCCAAGCCGCAGTGCATCTCTCCTTTCATATAGGACATTTGACAAAACCAGTGACTAATAATGGATGGCTCACTACTGGAAACTGCTCCAGGCAACTTGGCTGTGGTGCGAAAGAGGCCACCCAGATTGTACATTCAGTCGTTTACGTGGATTGCCTTTCATTAGCGCGGCAACAAAGGGTTTTTGACAGAACTGAAATGACTTTGCCAAAGACGAAAATTGCCGCGGACGCAGTGTGTTCAATTAATGGGACTTGTAATTGAAGTATTGATGTTGAGAAATAAGTCCCCACAATCAGGACAATGATCACAGAGAGTGTAACGGATACGTGCCGCGCAATCCCTTTAGCCGAAACCTTATCATTTGAAAAGATCCTCCCCTATTCGAAGGACTCGCACAATGGACAACTCAACAATGGCGTATTGTGCCAGCTGTAACAATGGTGCAGCTTCTCTGATCAGTTGGTTGGTGGTTTTAGTTCATAAGGAAAGGAACCACGGCGAGGAAAATACACATATTCCTACATTCACAATTTGAGGAAACAATAGAAAATCAGCATACCAGATTCACAAATTTACATAATGCCGGTGCCCCTATCTTGCCCCAACTTTATGTTTATTAATACCACTGCTGCATAAACATGTTCGTAATGAGACAGTCTACAAAGCAAGTTAAAAAAAAATACAGCTGTCAAATTACTCATGGCAATTACTCAGGCTGTTCATTATCATATAAGGCAAAATAACCTCACTGAGTCCGTCCATAATTTACCAGCTACAGTGTAAAACTTTCATTTGCATGTGGATCCATACATGCACAGCGTTTGCACGCTCGAGGTCGTTGAGCCTCGCAGATTGGCTCGGCAACAATCCCTTAGTTGTCTGGGATTTAAGAGGGAAAAGAAAAGTCTTGTCTGGCAGCCACTTAGGGCGCGAGGCTCTGTGCCCATTCATTTACGCTTTAAGCAAGGCCGCAGGGAGCTAACAAACAAACAGGCGCCATCATTTTCTACACAAGATTTTACACATAACTCTCCACTTTTAAGCCTGGCATCCAACCGGCAACTTTTAACGAATGACAACCGTTGTACGAATCAGATCAGAGACATTTGTTTGATATCTGTCAAACACAGCAGTTCCCATCATGCCTAATGTGCAAAGAGGCTTTATAATAGTCACCTTACCGTGAAAGTTGTGTACGCATTCACAGCTTTCCAATGCTTTTCAGGGTCTGTCTTTGAACACTAACCCTCCATCATTTTATTATGAAAAGCACACAATGGAAGAAGGCTTTACTATTCCTCGCTACTCCTCTCCTTGTTATTCTCCGGGGATACACAATCTTTTACAAAGACCTTAGCTGCTCCCTCCACGGGGTCCCTTCCCTCGGTGTCTCGTGAAAGAGCCACTGTTCTCTCTCGGGTTCTGGATGCTAGTAGGATCATCCTGATCCAAAACAAACACTGTTTGTAGAACCAACATCTTTGTTCGCCTCAACCTGATTATGCACGCTGTAGCAAAGCAGTCTGTACCAGCAGCTCTGCATCCCAACCAGCCAGTGCATTATGTTCACATAGGAATGTACACATCTGCCTTGTTCAGAGACACACAAACACACATCACCATCATTGCCTAAAAACTAGGGGTGGGACTCACCATAGGCCTCACGGTAGAATATTATTATTATAATACTTATGTCACGATACGATCTTATTGTGATTGGAATAGGGCTGTCAATCGAATCAAATATTTAATCACGATTGATCGCAAATAATCACACTTTTTATCTGTTCAACTTTGACAGCCCCAGATTTTAAACATTTTGCCATATGCTGAGTATTGCGATACGATATACTGCGATATATTGCGATTTATGTAACAAAAACCTTCGTTTTCCACAATGGGAAATTGAAAATGGCCGCAGGTCTTTGCACAGTAAGTAAGTGATGGATTGTGTTATTGTTTAGCTCGCTCAGACTTGGAAGGTAGCTTTGTCAAGCTAAGTGAGTTCAGTGTTGGCTGATTTTTCGGTGGAGCTGATTTAATGTTGGCTTGGCCGTCAACGGTTGACGCTATTTCTGGGTGGTGGCGTGTGAGGTGAGCCCTCATGTTCAGTAGAATATTTTATTTTCATACGACACACCTTGCAAATCGCATGTGTGATATCCATGTCCTTGTTCCCTTCCTCTTAGAAAATCCAAAATAAATCCAGACGTTTGATTTGAACGTGGACTTGAACGTGGACGGTGCATTTCTGATTTCTCTCTCCAATTTCTTCATCTTTGTTTTGACTAACTTCCTGCCAGTCCAACTGACTTCACCCACCAAAAAAAATTCAGCTGGGAAAAAAGCAATTAAAAAGCAATTATTGCAAATTTGTATTTGCAATAGTAATAGCTTATATAATAAAAGATCCACACTTGACGTGTGTGTATCGATACAATATTGAAATATCGCGATACAATGCTGTATCGATTTTTCCCCCTACCCCTACTAAAAACGGACTTTGATACTGAAATCTATAAAGAATTATGCTCTAAGGCACTGGTTTATAAAAAAAATAAAAAACTGTAATAAAGGAGGAATGCGTAACAAGGTCGAATAAACAGATCACCTTCTTTTTGATTTTCCACATGTTCCTCCATCAAAAAGTACAGAACGAGCAGGAAGCTTTTGTTGAAAATAGCGCAAGAAAAAAGATGACGTCTCTCGGCCTGTACATGCGCAGCTTCCAGTAACAATTGAGTGACTCAGCCCTCTTCACAAATAATCTCCACGGAGGGGTAATCACTTCAAATGTTGAATATTAAATCATATTTATGTCAAACGGAGGCTTTGTGAAACAGCATTTCAAAGCCATCAGACTGCTGATGGCGAATGAAGCAGAATGTGAAGTCCTTGAAGTGATGCTTAGATGAATGTGTGTTAAGTCCCAAAGAAGCAACACAAAGACTAAAACTACCAACCTGCGCACCGACAAAAGTCCTCTGAGCGAGTGATGCTGCGTGACCTTGGCTTCCTCTTACTCTGTGTCCCTGCATCAGACCATTCATCCACACAAGGTGATTCAAAGAATGGCTGGGATAAATGCATCACAAGCAGGTGGGGGGGTGGGGTGGGGGGGGCTTGAGGAGTGCTTACCCTCTAAATGATGCATTCAAAAAAATGATAAATCCTTCCATAAATAAGAAGCAGAGGTCTGGCACACATACGTGCACAAGCGTACATGTGTGCACGGAGACACAGGAGGAAAGACAAAAAAAAAGCTGATGATTATTAGCAAGACCGCACTAACAAGATGTTTATGCACAAAGGACTGAAACAAATGCAGTTATCAGGGCACAGTATAAAAACTGACTCCCTGAATGACCTTATCGCTATTAATTATTAATTCAAGGGGATAATTACACTCATGATTACAGAGCAGAGACTATTAAACTCGGCAATGTTCCAGCTGCAGATGTGTGAAGTCAGGGAGCTCTGCAGGGGAATGACCTCAGATAACAGCCACACTACAAATGCATATCTGCGGTTCACATCAGTATGCAGGAGAAAAACTGATTGAAGTGGACTCCTCGAGTTGTTATAGCTGCACGACGGCGAGGAGGAGTCATCCCAAAGATGTACAACACACACACAACTGACTGTAATCGTGCACTTAAGCGCGCACACACATGCAGCAGCATTACAGCGCATTGTGCCTTCTCTCCTGAGCTTTCTCAGCACTATTGGAGTTGGTGTTGCGTTTCAGAAGTGATAGCTTTGCTCGATGGCTTCTGGGATTGGCTTTTCCCTGCAGATGCTGACAGGACACTTTGGGATGAGGTCCTCCATGTAGGTGAAAGAAGAGCCCTGCTGGAACCAGAACCCCTCTCACCACACAGCACAATGGAGACAAGAGTGTGGCCACATGTGGCTTAATGAGTGGCGCATTAGTACAACCATGCAGGACTGCAGGTTCCATCGTATGTGATGTGCAATTTTAGGGTTCCCCACACTGGTTAAACTGATTCTAAAAATGTGCACAACTGCTGGACTCAAAAACATCCAGTGAATTTCTAATGTTGAAATACATTTTCCTCACATCTCCAGTCCAGGCAGCCTTCAAAGACTCACTAACACTACAATACTGCCTGATAGTTAAATGCTTGATCTCCGTGGGGGCTTCGGGGTTCCTGCGCCCTGCAGGAAAATTAGGCTCATTTATAACTGCACACAGATCAGTGGAGAGAAGTATTCTTCAAGGCTTTGATCAGGCATTTTCATCGTCTCATCACAACACCATTCATTTGTAGCAATTTACTGTGAGACCTGAGAATCAGTGAAAAATAGTCAGCCTACCTTTCCATCACTGTCCTGGCTCTTTTCCATTTTACGCAGCAGTAAAGACGGACGGGATGGGGATGTGGTCGCACTTTGAGCACAATATCAACCTCTGTCTGCCTGTCTGTCTGTCTGCCTGTCTGTCTGTCGGAATCGCGAGTAAATTCAGCCCTGGTAGTGAGGGAAAATCCGTTTATCCGCGGACTACACTTAGGAGCTGCACCGCTTGGCTATTTCAATCTTGTGAGGAAGCGCCCGCCTGACAGCGCCTGATAAAGTGAAGATTTACTCGCGGACAAAGTGAGGAGCAATCCCTCACACTTTAGCTTACTCCATCAGTTTCTGTGCGCTCCATACTGGCCCGGTGATTTAATATCTCTTCAGTGGCTGGTGGCAGCCGCCCCCCCCCCCCCCTTTGCCTCCATAAACGCGCACACACACAAAGAAGTATAACCTGCAAAGAACAAACATTTGGAAGACTTCAGGCGCCACAGCAGGAACATATTATGTATAAAATCTTAATTGTAATTAAGCCATAATGGATACAGCCTATAAATAAATATGAAATCATAAACTCACTATAATACGGGGAAAACTGTTTGTATTGTAGCCTAATTCTAATTTCCTAGGCTATATAGCTTACCCCATATTCTAGTGTGCCAAAGTTCCAAAACGACAAAAAAATAGGATGAAAATGATCACTTAACAATTGAAAGGATTGCGTCAGGGGCTATTTCTGTCTTATCTCAGGTTCACGTGGCAACACTATAAATTATAAGAGGCTATGATAACGCTTAATTGTCTGCCTTTGTCTAAAATGCAGGATTTTTTTCATATGAAACCTACCGTTAGACAGGGTGGATATTCCGGGAAAGGATGTGCGTAAAACGCACCGGTCCGGGCGATCAGTTCTTGGGCACCCTGAGACGAGACGAGCAGAGCAGGAGCTGTAGGCTAGTGAATGAAATCTCCTCTTGTGTGGAACAAAACCTCTGTGGAACTTGTGTCTTGTCATCTCGCGTCTCTGTTCCAGCGGGCGTGTTTCTGACCGGGTTGCTTCATTTGATATCCGCACCCCAGAGGGTACCCATCGATGCGCTCTCATAGGCTCTCCCTCCCTGCTGCTGCTGATATACAATTTCACATTGTAGCTCTTTTTCCCTCCCAGCAGAATTCCCTTTTAGACCCGATGCAATAATTTCAGTGGATCCTGTTTTGTAAACTCAAGCGATATCATCGAGACCTTGTCGGATAATTTGCTCTTGGACTTGTTAGCGCGCAGGATACAGCAATAATAATGTCAATATAGCCCACTGTCTTCTAACACTGGTAATTCTTACTGTCCAATAAGATCTAAGGAATGATGACATCAAAGGATATCTGTTCAGTATAGCCAGGCTGCAGTAAATTAATAACTTATCTCAGAAATGCAGTCATGAGTTAGTGTGTGACTGTATTTAACTGTGGCCGCTGGTAGGTCTAACACTATACTGTCTGATAAATTATCACATAGGATGACAGACTAAAATAAATTAATTGAAAATGAAATTAAATGCATAGGCTTTTTTCTTCACATTGAAAGGATTCCCTTTTAAAAGGCTTGTTTAATGCTCAGGTATCAAGAATTAGGTTACTAACAGCCTCAGTCTGGAGTCAATACTCGACATAGGCCTATTTAACATACAAGGACTACCGACTGAGGTCCCTGGGGACCCCAAGAATAAAACAAACTTAAACAAACAAAATGTTAACTTATTTCTTCTCAAAACATTATTAGTTATGTAGCCTAATTAATACCATCTGAAAAAAAAATATTATCAATGTCATTATTTTAGGAAAGTTACAGTTAATTTGCATACTGTGTAAAATGAAAATAGAAATCTGTGTTTGCTGCACTCTCCTTCAAAATGACTGACAGAGTGCCCCTACCCCCCTGGGACCCATGGCAAATACTGTATGAACTCAGTAAATAATTCCATCAATTAAAACTGCACAGGGGTGCTTTTGCTTATGACTGTGGTCCCCAAGGACCCCATTTTTTAAAAAAAGCACTAATTAAAACAGAAACAGAAAATAATTATATATAATATATTATATAATAATAATATTAATAATATAACAGTTTAATTCGAATTAAATATTATAAATAATTCAAAAATATATATAATAATTCAAATATATGTATAATTTTATTATTTTTTATTTGATCGAAAAACTCAATAGTAGCCCAAGGAGAATGGTCTGTGTAAATAGCGCATACAATCATCGCTCCGCAGTGTCTTTACTCAAGCTCCCACAATGCACCGCGGTGCGAGCAACGTCACTATCTTGCGACCCAACGTGGATTAGCTGTAACCCAGCGACATGCTCAGCGATAGCTTTATCTAGATTAAAAAATTAACACATTTGCAACACGTATTGACCGCTGCAGCTCCAGCAGTGTGTGTCGGAACGCTCTTTTAACTCCCATTTCAACCATTTAACGTTTCCAGAAGAAGTTTTAACGCGGTGTTTCACCTTTTCACGAGTCGCAGCTAGTAGGCTAATGCTAACGAACCCTGGTTACCCTGGTTACCCTGCATGAACATGAAGACTCTTGACGCCAACGCAGCCAGCTTCTTGTTAGAAGCCTCTTCGCTGTATAAAGACAAATGTCCGGAGCTGTCACGGTTCCTCCTGTAAGTAACTTTGTTTGAAATACTTCATGAATGTCACTTCCACAGCTGAGTCCAGACTGGCTCTCCAGTATTGTTGTAATGGTAGCATGTAGGCGCTAGGTGGAGGAGCTGGACCAGTGATATGATCTGTGTTTATGGGCTGATGGTAGTAACATTAGTACTGAAATCTTTATTTTCTAACATTAGTTTGTGCCAGAGTGTCGTGTATATACTTCCAATAGTCCAAATAAAAAAAAAAAAAATACATTATTTTAAATTCATTATGTTGATGTTAGTACAAAGAGGCAGTGAAAAATAATGAATAATTTCACTTTAGATTCCCCTCTGTTATCCCTGTACCTACAGGGAAGATATAAGAAAGCTTCTTTAGTGACATCCATTACATGAGACATCCACCAAAACAAAGCACAGCTGTTAAAGGACCAATCAGTACTTTTCAGACCAAATATACAGTATTACAGAAATATTTACACATTAAATTGACCAGTTTGACTTAGAAATGAAAAATTAGCATTTCTGGTGATCATAACCGAACTATAAGCTTGTTTTACTGGTTCATTAACACATATTAATGCCTGTTAACAGACCTTTATCAGTATTAGAAAGCATCTGTAGTATATTCAATTGGTGTCCAGCACTACACTGTGTATTGAAAGACCTGCCAATCAGTTTGTGATTGATAGTTTGTTCTCTTAACATTGATTGAACCACTGTTCAAAGGGCTGAATATGTGCAGTTGTTTGTGGATTGGCTGTGATTGTTTACAATGTTGCTTCATCTTATCACATAGAATAAGGCTTGATTATGTGTCACACTGATATTTTCACTCCTTTTTGTGAGTTTGCCCATGTGAGGATGTGTTACATCCATCTTGTTGACAGATCATCAGTGACTGATGTATATTCACAGCTCGGTTTATCATTGTGTTTGTACCTCCAAAAAAACAACTAAGTCTATGAGTAAGATCTGGCTGTTGCTTGCCTTTGTCTTTAGTGATGCCACAGTCAATATATTGTTGTCTATTTGAACATTGAATTGTGCTTCTTATTGTGAAGCATGATTCCTATTGCATGAGCTAGTTGTGTCTAAAGCTGCAACAATTAATCGATTAGTTGTCAACTATTAAAATAATCGCCAACTATTTTGATAATCGATTAATCGGTTTGAGTAATTTTTAAGAAAAAAAAGTCAAAATTCTCTGCTTCCAGCTCCTTAAATGTGAATATTTTCTGGTTTCTTTACTCCTCTATGACAGTAAACTGAATATCTTTGAGTTGTGGACAAAACAAGACATTTGAGGATGTCATCTTGGGCTCTGGGAAACACTGATTGACATTTTTCACCATTTTCTTACATTTTATAGACCAAACAACTGATAAATGAATCGATAAAATAATCAACAGATTAATCGACAATGAAAATAATGGTTAGTTGCAGCCCTAGTTGTGTCCAGTCAGGGGCTGGCTGCTCATGTGCAGGTGTAGTGGGTGAGTTTGTGCAGCGTGTGTGAGCTGTTGCAACTGATGAATTCAGTTTAACTTTACTGTCATTCAATCTTATGCATTTGCAGAGTGAGATGAGGTCATAGCATCTTCCCAACAACCACAAAAATGACAACAACACAGAGAAAACAAAGTGCTGCAAGCAAAGGCAATCCCTGTTATCATCGGGTGGGAGAGACAGACAGACTGAGAACTCGCCTCCTCTTTTGTATCTTTTGCAAGATTGTCAAAAGGACTCATACAGAGTACCAAGACTGTCTTTATATAATTAGCCTCCATTAGTCAAGTCTTTTCATCCTTATTAGAATAAAACACAATAGTTATTAATGCCAGTTTCAAATTTGCATCATCCAGTTCACTGGACAGTCATTTCTGGCGAAATCCTTTTAAAGCAGCAGTGTGTAGAATTGGAGCAAATATGATTTAAAAAAGTTATTTTTATAAAACTGTCACTATATCCTGACAGTAGTGGATGAGACAGGTAATCTGAATAAAATCATGTGCCTCTGTGTCCTAACGGCATCTGCAAGATTTAACAGACCGGGGGGGGAAAACAACCAATCAGAGCTGATCTGGAGCCTGCCGTGTCTGAGCAGCTGTCAATCACTCGCGAACTCCGATCAATCGGTCAAACTAGGCAGTGCTGATCAAATATGAATCAATATTCTGTTACTGTAATGCCTATTTCTCGCCTCAAATGTTTTCAGAAACATCATGTAGTGTACTGTTTTCCTGTAAAATGAGAAAGTTTGTGATCCGGCAGCCATGCCGAGATCAGTTGAGGAAATACCAAGAACCGCCCACCAGCCAGAGCACAGCCAATAGGAACGCTCTCTCTCTGAAATGACCTGTGATTGGCCAAAGTCTCCCGTCGCTGGCTAGATTTTTTAATGCCTGAAAACAGAGCCATGAGGAGGTGCAGAAGTCTAATTTTCTCTCAGAACACTTGAATTACAATATGCTGAAAGATTATTATGGATTTTTTCTCCCAATGATGCCAAAAATATTCTACCTAATGCAGGTTTAAACCTCAAATGTTCTCTATCATAGTTTATATGGGTATTATTAATGCATTTGAAGTGTGTAAAAGTGTGTGTGTGTGTGTGTGTGTGTGTGTGTGTGTGTGTGTGTGTGTGTGTGGACTCTTGTGCCTCGTGTTTGAGTTGGGTTCCAGCCATGTCCCCGTACCCTCCGGCTTGTTTTCATTTTCACCTGAGCCAGGAAATCTGTGGGCAAGAACCATGAATGGAAACAAAAATAGAGGTTTTAACAGTGAAACCCAAAGTCAGGGTCGTTTTACGGATGTGTGTGTGAGCCCACCGTTATTTTTAATACATTGATCTGTTCCCCAGATTCTCCTGGCTATGGTGAGCTGTGGTTACAGAGAACAGTTTGACCACATTTAACTGTGACCAGCTGTTCAGCCGGCAAGACACGAATCTGAATGTTTGGACTGAAAGACCTGGCCGGTTTAATGCCAAAGTGCCTCACAGAGGAGATTCATTTAACAGACACGGCCAAAACTCACCCTAAATGTGATGAGCTAATTGACTACTGAATTTGATCTTCAGCCAGTGATAATATGAAAGGCAGGTCAGGGGGGGGGGAAATGTTTCAGGTAGAGGAAACAGTTGATCAGTTAACTGAGGAGAATTGAAAACGTTCTGGTCAGCATCCACTCAAATAGCTGGCATGCGTGGTCAGTGAGTGTCGAGGATGTTTTGAGTCCTAATGAACCGCAACTGTCTCTCTGTGCTCTTCTGGGGGTTTCCAGTGTCTTCGCTTTCTCCAGTTCTGGTTCTGGTCATGCGTCAATGGAGTGTTTGTGTCGTGGGTGCGTGTCTGTACTCATACACACTACTACACATATTTGTTGGAGATCGTGTTGCTGCCTTCTGCCACCGTCTTCACCTTCTGTCAGGCTGATGATGGCCGAATGTGTTTGTGTGTTATGTTTTTATCAATTGGTTTTGAAGTGTTTTTGTCGTTCTTGGTTTCAGTAAAAAATCCATCAATATTGACTTTTAGTAAAGGCTTTCACAAAATGACTTCAGTCGAACGTTAGTGGTCTATTTATGTGTGTGTGTGTGTGTTTCTGGGAGTGTATTTAGAGAACATGACGGGCTGTTTCACGTGTGAGCTTTTACTCTTGTATGTGAACTGACGTCATTTTATTGTTGCTCACGTTGCCGGACCAGTGGAGCGGTTTTCCAGTAATTTAGTAATCATAGTTGTGTGTTTGGTAACTGGAGCCTCACTGAGTGTTCTGATAACCAAAATATGCAGGATGTCTGCTGGACAAACAATGACTCTGCTTTTAAATAGCCTCGTGTGCATCTGTTCTGCTTTAAGTACTGTATTGTTTTTCCTCTTCATAGAGACCATCAAATTGTCTATGTTAATACTGATATATATATATATATATATATACAGTGATAATCCAATATCAGCCAGTGGAGATAAAAGCAGAGTAGAGCTGCAACTTGTTTTTATATGATTATTTTCATTATCAAATGATTTGACAAATATTTCTTTCCTCAATTAATTGATTAGAGGAACGGTGTGTAACATTTCGGGGGATCTATTAGCAGAAATGGAATATAATATTCATAACTATGTTTTCATTAGTGTATAATCACCTGAAACTAAGAATCGTTGTTTTTTCGTTAGCGTAGAATGAGCCCTTCATATCTACATAGGGAGCGGGTCCTCTTCACGGAGTCCGCCATGTTGCTCGGCCATGTTTCTACAGTAGCCCATAACGGACAAACCAAACACTGGCTCCAGAGAGAGCCTTTTGCGTTTTTACGTTACCTGAAGGCCACCGTAGTTCTCCGACATGCTTGTTAAACTGCGGTAACGTGAGCCGCAAAGTGCAAGCCGCCGTCGGACTTCTGTTGCTCCTAAACTAGTGTTATTATGGTAAGGATGGCCTTAGCATGGTTTTGCACTCGGCAGCTCACGTTACCGCAGTCTTGGAAAGGGAAGAGTGAGCGGAGGGGTACTCAGTGGCTTGCAATCTGCAACCACCCCACTAGATGCCGCCAAATCCGACACACTGACTGTACCCTAAATATTTTTTTTATTATTTTTTTTTAGAAAATTTCCCAGAGCCCGAGGTGGTGCGTTCAAACTTCTTGTTTTATCCTAAAGCCATGCTAACGGCTCTGTGAGGCTATAGCATGTTTAGCAGGTAACCATCTTACCATCTCACTGTACCATCTTAGTGTTTTTTTAGGGTGGTGACGTTAGAAAATATGGGGGGGGCATAGCTTTTCTTACAAGTAGGGGGAAAATAGGTTGGGAACCACTGCTGTAGTAGAAGGATACCATTTCTAGAGTGTTCACTAATTAACGCTGACCACACCACTGCCTGAGCCTGTGTCTAAATATCTGAAGAGTTACAAGCATCAGTGAAGGTTTTTTCCCCCAATATTGCCACTAGCAGTTGCACTGTTTTCCCTGATGGCAGCAATAAAATGTTCATAGTGCTTTTCATTCTTTTCGCTTTGCCTCAGCCAGCACTTCTGTCTCTAATTACATTATTACATGGTAGCCAACACAGCCCCGCCCTTTTGCATCTTTTTAAGGCTCTCTTGATTGCATCTCCCAGTTGTCAGCCGTTCATGTGTAGGGCCCATATCTCCAGTGTTCATCACCACAACTAAGTGTGCACTTAAAAGGAGATGCATGACAAGTATGATAATGAGACGGGTGAAGTGGAAGAGGACTTTGTGGTGTGCCGTTTCTGAGAGTTGGCTCATCAGGGGAGCAGCGGGAAGAGAGATGATTATGGGGAAACAAAATTCCCAAGAATCCGGCTTCTCTATATACGCTCATGTCGTCGGTGGTTTGTTGACACTGTTCATAGCCTTGTCAGAGAATTTGCTTTTTCAGTACGACAAAGCGATGAAGAATGCGTCGCTGTTATGTAGTCAGAATGTATTTGTCAGCGGTGTCAAGTGCACCGAATGATCATTGATTATCAATAGTGACGCAACCACCTCAGGGAAATGTATTGAAAAAAAAAAGTCTAACTTTCTAAAGAAGACTTTTTTTTTTATCAGATAAGAATGTTTCTCAAGTGTTTTTCGGGAATTGTTCAAGGCCTGTGAGTCATTACCCGTCCTCTGCAGAGTCACAATCCATCACGCCGGCCTCAAACAACTTCATTTCCAGTATTTTTCTGACAGGGCTTCTGTATAATCTGACACTTTAATCCAGTCACTGATTATTACATTTTCGGGGCAGGGGGTCAGGGTGACAGTGACTCAGACTGTGGGATGAGTGATGGCAGAAATGTTCCAAATCTCTCTCCGCATCCAACGTCATCCAGCAATTTAAATGCCCCAGTCTCACATATGGGGTTGTTAAGAATGCAAGTGGAGAGTGTCGACAAACAGCCAGCGGGTCAACTCCAGATTAAAGTCGACCCCGCGCCCCCCTCCCCCTCTCCATAAACAGCCAGCCCCGCTCCGGTCTCCCCCCGCCACACGTGCAACTGGACAGTAAATTTCCCTTCATTGATTTAAGCCCAGGGCTAATTTTAGTGGGACTTAGCGGTGGCTTAGTTTAAGTGTTTGAACAAATATCAAATTGCGAGCGTTCCAAAGTTGGAGGCGGCCCTGTCGGGGTCGGGGTGGGGGGGTTCATTGAAACGGTGCCCTGTATTGTTTGGGAGAGACCCGTTTGCTTTTCCGATTGCATGTTTTCCACTTTGCACAATGGGAACGGCTGTCAATGACAAGTTTTTTTTTTTTCCAAACAGGTGTTTCCATCTTGTAATGTGTTTATTTGCATGTATTTTAATAGAATTGTTAACTGAAAGTTTCTTTCCCTAAATGAAAACTACATTGAACAAAATTATACCAGACATGCTTTCACTATCACGTTACATTGTTCCAGTGTGAAAGGAGCTGTTCTCATGCAAATTGATGGGCGTTTTGAAAAAGATGAATATGCATGTTCAATTACTTAAAAAAGAGAGAGAACCAAAATGTTTATCTGTACAAGAGAGGCTGTAATTATCAAAGTTTTACTTCAGAATGATTTGGCACTGATGGTTTTTAAAGGGGACCTATTATGCTTTTGTGCTTTTTCCCTTTCCTTTAGTACGTTGTATAGTTTTTTTGTGCACGTAAAAGGTCTTCAAAGTTACAAAGTCCACGGGGTTACTCTCCCCCAGGCCCTGTTCAGACCTGGCATTAACATGCGTCCTGAGTGATCCGATCACAAGTGGACAGCTTTGAGTACGTATTTGGGTACATTTTATTAACATCAAAATAAAAGGTTATTGTACCGGTGGACCCGGGAACCTCCGCGCCGCCGACGCTGCGTTTGTCAGGCAACAGCGGGGTACAGAGCTTCAGAGCCGGGGATGAGAGAGAGTGAGCGGGTGTCAGCTCCGTGCAAAGCACTGGAACAAAACACAGACTCATCTCCGTCAGTATGATAATAATGCACTTTGCGTGCCTAGTCTGATAGTCTGTAGATATGTAGCCTATAAATAAGATCTATTTTAATACAATACAGTTGTACCAACAGGATTCAGTAGAGCACAGAGGCCGTTTCCATGCCGCGAGGTAGACGATAAAAACGTTAAACTCAGTTACTGATTAATTCTGCTCTTATCTGTTCAAAATGTCTGATCTATCCTCTTTTTCTTCCCTAGGCAGCGGCCTGTTAATGGTAAGTTAAGACACCTGCACGTCCTAGATGAATCTTACTTTTTAATGACATTTTTTGTTCTGTTTTCATTTGTGCATGTTTTCATCAGTGATGCCCCAGAGCGTAATAGCCACAAAGCGCTGAATGCAGTAGTAAGTGGGACCTTGTCACCGACTTGTCAAATTTGATAAACCTCACTAAACCCTCAGCAAAACACTCTGAGTCAGCCAACTGTCTGTAGCAGGCACACACACACACATACACACACACACACACACACACACACACACACTGGGGAACCCAAAGTCAGGGTCGTTTAACGGATGTGTGTGAGCCCAGCGTTATTTTTAAAACATTGATCTGTTCCCCAGATTCCACACACACACACACGCACAGGTCCATGCCAGCCAAAACCACATCAGTAGGTAGTGGTGCCATTTTGGTGTTCAGACTCTCTCTCTCCTCTTCTCAGCAACACCGAAGAAGAAATTCTCCGATCTGCTGCAGTGCACCTTGGTGTGTCCCTACTGTTATCAGTGGCTGCAGCCTGACAACCACCGGAAGCGTCTGCGGCCCAAGCGGCGTCCATCAGCACGGGTGCAGAGTATCCTGGGCAGGAAGGCCAGGGGCAAGCGACTCAGCCTGGTGCAGAACAATCTGCTGCAACGCTTCCAAAGGTCCTCCTCTGTACTGGTGAGAAGTAAAAAAAACACTACCACAACCCCACAGATCTGGTTATGTACTTTACTGCACTGCACCATTTTGTCCTTGCAGAAAAAAAACAGGGATATAATATGCCTGAATTGTGTCCTCAGCTATAGTGGTGTTGAACTAAGGGAAGGGGCAGCAGGGTTGTTTTATAGCCTAACAGATGCTGATATTAGTATTTAGGAATTAAGGCTGTCAAAGTTAACGCAATAATAACGCATTAATTCATTTTAACGCCACTAATTTCTTTAACGCATTAATGCAACTTGCGATTTTTAGGTTGTAGTGGGCTCAGTTTTAAAGCTTGTGAAGATCTCCACTTTATAGACATGCCCACTTTATGATAATCACATGCAGTTTGGGGCAAGTCCTAGTCAAGTCAGCACACTGACACACTGACAGCTGCTGTTGCCTGTTGGATTTGAGTTTGCCATGTTATGATTTGAGCATATATTTTTATGCTAAATGCAGTACCTGTGAGGGTTTCTGGACAATATTTGTAATTGTTTGTGTTGTTAATTGATTTCCAGTAATAAATATATACATACATTTGCATAAAGCAAGCATATTTGTCCACTTTAATTTGAGATTAATCGCAATTAACTATGGACAATCTTGCGATTAATTGTGATTAAATACTTTAATCGATTGACAGCCCTATTAGGAGTAATACCGGCTGGAAAACTGTGTTATGTCACAGTTTCTAATTTATTTTATTCTCACTCTATTTATTTAGTTGGTAATCCTCGTGTTTCTGTGATAAGCCACCGTTGGCTGATAATATTGTTCCTCTGCGGCCCTATTATAAACTTCATATCTTAAGTCTTCAGTTAACATAGGAAGATATGGTTTTTCCCAATTTGGTATTACAGAAACAAATCCTCTCAGATTGGGGAAATCCCAAATACTCGATCCAACATCGCTTCATCAACTTTTATGTCTGTTACCTAGCAACGAAACCTACTTTTCTCATCTCGCCGAGCTAAACAACTTTTTAACCGTTGTTTTTCCTCATTGAAACGTACAAAAAAAATGGAGCAAAAAACAACAGCGGGCACTTAACTTCAAGACGAGATGAGTCAGAGGTGTTGAAGTTATTTTTGGGAAATTTACAATAACGCTAACTCGGGAGATTAAAGAAAGAGAGTGGGCTAAGATAGCAGACAGTCTCCGCCGTATCCGGCATCCAACGGAGCGTTGATGCCATCAAAAGGAAAATAAGTTCACTAACAAGTGATGCAAAGAGGAAGGCAGCTCTTATGCCCAAAGAGCAGAAGAAAAGTGGTGGAAAAGCGAAAGTTAGGACAGCTTAACGGTTATCCTAAAGTTAGGAGAGTGTATTTAAGATTTTGGGAAGTTAGGATGCTTGTTTAATACACTTTACCTATCTTAAGTTGAGATATGAACATTGACTTAGCAACTGATCATCTGTAATGGCTTTGGCCAAACAGTTAAGATAGGGTCTGCAAGTTAAGAAGTTTCTGTAATAAGATATCGGTGGAGCTATACTGGTCATGAAGACATTTGTGTCAGCTAACGTCAGCCCCGTCTTCGAGCTCAACACGTATTCTGTAGCTGGTGTCGACCTCTGACCTATGAAGGAGGAGAGACCCAAAATTATTTCCCAGGGGTGATCAAAATGTCTCACATCATTATTTATTATGGCATAACAAGCCCTGCATTGTCTCTTAATGTCTCCAGCCGTTGTTGCCATTTAGATTTATGAAGTCGTTAGTATTCATTCCACAGAGAGTGCCTGGTTTCATTATGGCGCTCCACTCATCATTACAGTCTTTACAGTGGTCCCATTAAGCTTAACTGTAAGGGAACTAATGTTGCCCGACGGGGCTTCGTCAACACTCGCCCTGTTCCCTCCCTAAACTGTCATAGTGGTCCTTTTTGACTGCCCTCTTAACGGATGGCACCAGGCAGAGACAGAAAGGAAAGCTTATTTTGGCCAGCACTCGCTCACTCTACTCATAAGGAAACCGGTGGTGGCGCTTTTGGCGTTAGGGTAATTTTCCTGCATCAGAGAGCAGTGATAGGAGAGAACCACTGAAGAGCCCCTCTGGTGATCTGACATCAGCCCTAATGAAGAGCAGCTCTAGTGGAAACGCTGCTGCCTCATTAAAAGCTGGTTGGGTTCATTTAATATGCAGGTATTCACCGCGCAAGGCACTCTGAACCCACTCTCCTCTATATGTCAGTAGACTCTGAGGGCAAAGAGGGAGACAGAGATGGAGAGAGGGAGCCTAGTGAGAGAAGTGCAGGAGAATAACAAAGAAGAGTGAAACAGAAAAGGTGAATAAAAGCAGGAGTGTGTAAGGCAGATAGATAAGAAAGGCGAACAGGAGAAGTCAAATGATTGACTGCGCGAGAAAAAGTTGTCATCTCGTAACATCAAGAAGCGGTGGCTGTGTGCTCCTTCCTGTTCAACTTCTGTGGACTGTGGTGAGGGTCAGGTCCAGGGTCTGATTGGGAAGTAATCTGGAGAAAGTGATTTGAGAGTGTATACATTGTTTTTTAGAAAAAAAATCGCATATTATACCTTTAATGAAATATTATTAATAATATACTGATGAAATAATTAACCAAATGAATACATTTTTTTTTACCGGGCTGCTAATCGATTAAAATATTTGATTGCGATTAATCGCATCATTGTCCATGATTAATCGCAAATTAATCGCCTATTATTTATCTGTTCAAAATGTACTGTAAAGGGAGATTTGTCAAGTATTTAATACTCTATTCAACATAGGAGTGGGCAAATATGCTTGCTTTATGCAAATGTATGACTATATTTATCATTGGAAATCAATTAAGAACACAAAACAATGACAAATATTGTCCAGAAACCCTCACAGGTACTGCATTTAACATAAAAAATATGCTCAAATCATAACATGGCAAACTCATGCCAAACAGGCAACAACAGCTGTCAGTGTGTCAGTGTGCTGACTTGACTATGACTTTCCTCAAAACTGCATGTGATTATCATAAAGTGGGCATGTCCGTAAAGGGGAGACTCGTGGGTACCCATTTTCATTCACATATCTTGAGGTCAGAGGTCAAGGGACCCCTTTGAAAATGGCCATGACAGGTTTTCCTCGACAAAATGTAGTTCAAGTTTGGAGCGTTATTTAACCTACAACCTAAAAATCGCAAGTTGCGTTAATGTGTTAAAGAAATTAGTGACGTTAAAACAAATTTGCGTTAACGCCTTATTATCGCGTTAACTTTGACGGCCCTAATAATAATATATAATGTTGTGTGTTGTCATGTCACATAGACTTTTAGAAGAAACCCCACTCAGCCGTGACTGTGCAGCTCTCCTCTTACTCATTTGTGTCAACGGTGTTTTGGTCACGATGGAGAATGTTGATGCTTGCTCATCACGTGACTTCCTACGATAGTAAACCAACACAACCCGAGCAAGTCCTCCACGGTATTTTTACCCTCTGTTTTCACGGTCACTCTCCTGTCATATACTGGCGGTTCAAGGGGCAAAACGTGGCAACAAGTCGAGCCAACATGCACCTGTGCTCGGCGGAGGGGTGATAGCGAAGCGATACCCTTAAAATGTAGAGTGGTGGAGCGGTGAGATAAGAGGAGGAATGTGGACTGCCTTCCTGTCTTTGCCTCCGTGCTGATGAACAGAGCACAACAACACTGACGGGGGCTCAGCACGAGAGCCCAAATAATGAGATTAGCATCCACTCGTCTCCTCTTTAAAGATAGAAGCGTGGGGTAGTTAGAATAACAGGATAATCAGATGGAATAGAAGAAGCATTTTAAACTTGTACCAGTTGTCATTTTCAGAAGATACTGCTGTTGATTTCATCCACAGACTTGAATTCTGCCTGAGTGAGATGACTTGCCGCAGTGACCCTGAAGCCTTAATTTGTTTTATGTTGGCGTTTCATAATTTTATTGTTTTATTTCAGTGTGCCAGAGTCGAGTGTTATGGCTGTGTACACAATAGTCCGCTCTTCTTACTGTTAGTCACGTGACATCCGCAGGCAGAAGCTGAGGATTTATCAGAGAAATAATCAAAACGTGCTGTCGTATAAATTTATTGTCACATTCATTCCTGCGGGTTTAGACAGACGGTTATTCAAAACCAGGTGTGAGTATTTGCAGACGCAGACATCCATGTTTGCTCGTGTTCTCGTTCTGCTGCCAGGAGTCAAAACTATTCTGGGATCTGGCTCTGGATGAGACGTGTTCTGGGACACTTCGAAGAGCTAATTGATTTTATGACTGTTTTTTTAATCTCATATTTGGATTAGTTTAAGTAGTTTCTCCCCGGCCATATTGCATTCATAAAGTGTTTCCAGCTTGTGTTAGAGACACATTTAGTCTTCCGAATATGCATACTGCATACTACTATAATATGTGTCATTTTCTATACTGATCCTTTATAACATACTGTAAATATATGTGTTGAACTTAAAGGATAAATTCGGTATTTTACAACCCTATTTTCCCCATGTTTTTGTGTCTAAGTGACTAATGAGGACAACAATTTTTGAAACTGATCCAGTATTGAGGAAGCATACACATGACCAGTAGATGAACTCTCCAGGGTGTAAATCCGTTTCATTACACACCATATTGCTCTCCTATAGGATGTATGTATGTGTCGCCCTCTGGGTGGATGCCAGAGCATGATATGCTTTCCCGTCTTAGTGGTATTATAAATCAGGTATGTTTATGCATGCTGGGCAGGTTATCTAGTAATGGATATGGAAATAAGTTGGATTGTAGCCCCGCCAGAGAAGCAGAGACCCTAAATGGAGCGAAAGGATAGCTCATTCTCCTCCTCCTCCTCTGTTCTTCTGTTCTTCTTGAGTCTAGATTTATGCTTCCCAGCAGAGTTGTTTGTTACAAGAAATAAAGTATTCAGTTCAGGCTTTTCTTGGCCCTATACATTTATGTTGTTTGGGGGATTTTTACCTTGCAATAAATGCAAATGATTTTTCAGGCAGACAAATCAGGAGAAAATGAACTTTGTTCGAGACCTCTCTCTGTCTCAGCAACACATTCTTTGTTATATAGTATCTTTGGTTATCGGAGCTGCAATAGCATCAGTTATATCAGAACTGGAGAGTATTTCTTCATTGAAAGAAGAGCGAAGAACGGCACTGAAGGCTTTTCTCGATGGAAAAGATGTTTTTTTGCTCTTCTCCTGACTGGCTTCGGCAAGAGTTTGATTGACAGACGGTTCATCCAATCAATTGCCAAGTATTTTTGTAAAGCGCCTGCCCTTTTCCAAACAGTTGCCAATGACTGCTTCTCAGATGGTTTTGTGTACCATCCAGGTTAGGTGAATTTATGCCTAATGCCCAAACTCCAACAGTTGCTTACTAGGAAAATAAAAAAGTGATTTTACCCGGTAGTTCACCAAAAGAATTGCTGTTTTTTTCCGAGACCGGTGGATAGGCACATTTACTGAATGTGCAGTCACGACGCTGTAAAACAAGTGCTGTGAAACAAGTGCTGTGAAACAAGTGCTGTGAAACAACACCTGTTTTACTCTGAAAACAACACGTGTTTCACTCTGAAAAACAACACTTGCTTTCAGAATAACAGATGAACCAGGCATGAAAAAACAAAGTAACAGAACACAAGTGGTTGAAAAATCATTCCCTTTTCCCAGAAGGGCCATTTCTTCCTGACGCAAGTCCAGCCTCTGTTTGTAATTTATGTCACCACTTCTTCTTGACCTCACCGGCCACCTCTCATCGCCTCTTCTTCACTCTCTAATCCCTCCCCTTCTTTTTTTCTCTTGCGTTTTACCTCAACTCCTCTAATGACCGCCCCCCCCTGCCCCCCTGCCCCCTCACATCAGCCTCATCTTTCTTCTCTCCTCCTTCCATTCTTGGCCATCTCTTCACCACGTCCCTCTGTCATATTTATCTTTACTGGAGTTGTAATGTCGTTGGAGAATGTGCCCCTCTTAAGGAGACGACAGAAAACAGGAGACAGAGATGTCTGGCTGGTGCTTTGCCTCCGTTTGCTCTCGGGGAACAGGAAAAGCTCCAGCGGGGGTTTTGACACCTCGAGGTCTGGCAGCGAGTGACAGGATGACAAGAGGGGGACGTGTTTGGGAAGAGAAAGGCCAGAAGGGAATCTGCAGCAGCAACAGCGGTAGTGGCCTTGAGCTTTTTAGATACAAACACAGGAGACTCGCTTGGAGGTGGAAACGATCCCTCATGTCTCACGTGTGTAGGGCTTTAACTAGAAGTATTTTAAGCAAGTTAGCACACACATGGACAATAGGAGCTGCAGTCATGCCAAGTCAATGCCAGCTGGGTTCCTGACTGACATCGTCAGGAAACTTTGGAGGGCCTCTACACACAAGAAAACACGTACAGTGTAACACACACATATTGGTTTGTTCTCCTCCGGCACGAATAAACCCTGGGCTAGGATCACTTTCTGCTCTCCGCTGTCATCATGTTTGTAGCCCAGCAGCTCACAGGATAAAACCCCATATAGAGAACTTGATGCTGCTCCTTAACAACATGTCATCTGTCAATTAGCTTCGTTTCCTCACCGCTATTAAAAGCCTATTCTGGAACTTGGCAATCCATACTGTAAGTCGGCACGGGTGTCAAGGTTTGGAAGCCGCTATGCTGTTCAGTTTTTGGATCCTCACTCACCAACATTTTCAGTCCCGTAACTGATTCTGACAGCACGCATGCACATTAAGGGCATTCATCGCCATGTCTGTTCTGAAGCCACACATGTGCCATTTGTTATCTTTTACAGTATAATGGCTTTAAATCTTTATCTGTCTCTAAGCTGTATTTTTTTTTATTCCTCTACCTGCGCTCAGAGCAGCTACACCCTGAAGCACAGCTGGTCCATCCACGGGCCAGGTGCATAAAACTGTGTGTAGATTCACAACTTAAAGGGCGAGTCCATTATTATTAATTTTTTTTTTAGGTTTGTGTACCATTCTGTAGCTTTCCAGTGGTGTTCCTTATGTATCGAAATCCAACATTCAAATTTTGGTCAAAGTATGTATGTTTTAGGGTCAATGGGTCTATGGTTGTACCCAGTGACACTGTTAAATGACTCTTTGGTCTCTCTGCTCATGACGAAAATAGAATGTGAAGAATTTGTCAGTGGAAACGTTTAATTTAGCATTTTGAAGTGTCATAAATGCACTAGGCCTTTAAGCAGGGTTACGTTTCTAGATTTAAAGCAAACCGCGACAGCATGCCCTGCAGAAAAAAAGCTTTCACAGATAATATCTGGGGGGGATTTCACGAAGCATTTGTTCTCCCAGTTTATCTCAGGATATGTTTTATGTTTTATCTGAAAGAACCATATCAAGCGTTTTTCACAGTGCGATATCGCTGATTCATTGGGTTCCAGATGTTTATTTAACAACTCGTATATGAATTACTGAAACAAACAAACCCAAAGCATCACGAATAACATTCTTTTAATATGATCTGTCTAACTGGATAAATCCTACTTGACTATGCGATAAATCATTAATATCTTTCCCTCCAGCCTTCGCTCTGGTTTGTTTTGTGGCAAACCCGCTGGTGTGATGGCAGGATGAAACGTGACCTTTATCACCACCAACGGAGACAAAAAGAAAGAGAGAAACAGATATCTTTTTTTTAAATGGCAGTGTGTAGCGGCTCTGCATTCAGATCGGGTGTCTCTGTGTATTTACCGGGCAGCCTGCCTCCAGACTGTGTGACTAAGTGGCTGCCCGCTACATCACAGCCTGCCTCGTATTGATCCCCCCAACTGCTCTTCTGCTTTCGGCTTTATTGTGTTGTATTGATGTGTTCTCCAATGACTTTCACACACACAGCGCGCACAGATATTTGTGCTTTTGAACACGCAGGCCTTTTGAAAACTCTGTCACACAATCGACACTGAACACTTGCAAACCTTTGTCAAGCTTATATACAAAGACGCTTCGGCACCTAATTGTGTCACCCACTCTGTTGCTGTGCTCATCTTTCCCCTCCTTTGGTGGTGTCTTTCTGCCTAGGTCAAATTAATCAGCCCAAGCTGACCTCTAGCAGCAGCAGAGAGAGAAAGGCAGGACGGGAGGTATTTATGGAGCAGGGGATATTAATAGAAGGACGGGTCCATCTGTAGAATTGATTTATGTGGGTCTGTGTGTGTCTGTGTGTCACTATTTCACATGCAATTTCTCTTCTAATTCTCAAAATCTCAGGCTGTCAAGCATGCAGCATGCAGACAAATCGCCAGCAACGCTTTAATCTATGAGCTTTGACCTAAGACATGCGTCCTATGTAAGTTTACATGAACATACAGGGAGGGATACAAGTATACAAGATGTCGTGCAAGATAACTCTAACTACAACAACTCTGTGAGATTTTGCAGCTTCGTGCCATGCAGCTGAAGCTGTGCCCAGTTGACCACGTGTAACTTAATATCGTGGCAAATGAGAGGACGGGAGTCATGAGTTAAACACTTCTGAGGTTGCCACAATATTAAGTTACACGCGGTCTCCTGGGCACAGCTTCAGCTGCATGACACAAAGCTGCAAAATCTCATAGACGGTTGTTGTGTTTAGAGTTATCTTGCATTCTTTTGCTCATTTATTTAAACATTATACTTGTATCCCTGTACGTTCATGTAAACTTACATAGGATGCATGTCTTAGGTCAAAGCTCATAGATTAAAGCGTTGCTGGTGATTTGTCTGCATGCTGGAAAGCCCTGACTGCCTTTAAACCCTTCACTGCACAGACACCATGAGAATTAGCAGAATTAGTGTTACTACTCCACTGCAAAACCTCAATTCAATGGGTCCACGACCTGCTGTAATTCGGTTTTGTTTATACGGAAGTTAAGCCGCTGCAATGGTTGCTATGGCAACGGTACAGATTTAAAAATAGACGCCGCTCTGACCATCCTGCTATTTTGATTTGAATGGGAATGTCCATTCTACTCCTATTCTGTTTCTATGGTTAAGTGTATCTGTGACTATGGCTGTCACTAACGCCGCTTCGTCACGCTCTCTTGGCGTCACTGTATTTTCGGCATCAAAACCACTATAGTTATGTTTAGGACAGAACTACACGGTTGGGCTTAAAACTAGGTTTGTACAGTGAAAACGACACTGAACGTTGTGAACGCGGGACACGAACGAACAGCTGATTGTAACGTGACGCACGGCCCGGGACACGAACGGCGGTCTCCTGGATGAATGTCTTGTGTTTGTTGGACCTTTCTCGGAGCGTTTACTGTTGCCGCGGATGGGTTTATATTGTAGTTAATGGAACGCCATATGTGTTTCACCTCGGCGCTAAAGGGTGCAGTGTGCCGCGGTACCAAACGCCAACGGCCGTGACACAGCCTCGGTATTTGACGCCCGGGGAATGACAACGTGTTGCTGGGCTGTCTGTGTCAGGTTCATGTTAAACACAAACACAAGCGTGCATAAGGTGTGAGACAGAAACCAAAGGGCTCCTCTTTTTGTTTGGATGAGAGTCGGATGAAATGTCAAGGCTGACCCAGTGTATCTGTATATACTGTATGCACAGGTTAGAGGCAATATTAGATTGCTATTCATTATGTGTCTTGTATGGTGGATTTCATTTTAATATCGTAATCACAAGTCACGCTTTCTTCCTCTGACCATACGGTGAACCTAGATTTATCAGATACAGAAATTCAACTTTCTGCAAATAACCAATTGTCCTTAATATTCCTCCAGCTGCGTGTAGGTGGTCGTTCATCCTCTTCCATATGCCTGAAGCTCCAATATGTCGCTTTTGCTATACATGCTTGACTGGGTCACTGTGTAGGTCTGTCTGCTCCCTGGATCAACAGACAAGAAATCAAATCTCTCTGTGGCGCCGGCTCACGTGCGTCCCCTCCAAGTGCATATACACTACATGTCAAGGGATTAGCGTAAATTAGACGGGTACACGTGATGGGTGGGATTTCATTCCAGGTTATCATGCCAACATCATTGTTGTTTTTGGAGTGGACAGTGTCACTTTGCTGACACCTTCATATTGTTGAGTCTGGGTAAAGGTTTCTTTTATTGGAGTCTGTCGTATCAGTCAGCTGTTAGTGATAGTGATGCCACTAGTGGAGGATAAAGCATAGGGATCAACAGCAGCAGATCATTCTAGTTGTAAACATCCATCTGCAGCCAGCCAGCTGTCTGTCTGTCTGTCTGAGCCAAACACTCTTGTTTTCTAAGGTGTTTTTTTTTTATTTATTTTTTTATAATAGTAGTCATCTAGTTCAAACCAGTACAATCTAGGCTGTCACCTAAATGTCCACAGTCCTGATCACTTACAGTATGTCACCATTTATAACTGGGGAGCAAATATTTCTTGTTTGACCTGTTAAGTATTATCCTGTTGAGATTTGATTAGATGAACTTTAATGATCAACAGCAGGAAATTGGGCAGTTGCAGCAGGAAATAACAGGCGGTAGTGACGGAAAGGTTCTAAATAACAATAAAGCAAATACAGAGTGTGAAATACGATAAGACCGCTCATCACAACACTTTAGAATATGTCATCTGTTCGTGTTATTAGGTGGAGACAAGACAAATGAAATGTGGTATAGATGTGCTTTTCAGTCCAGGTATTTTTTTTTATTTTTACTATTACTTCTAGCTGTGCAACTATATAAAATAACATGCATGTAACTTTGAATATTAGTAGTAGTGTAGTAGTAGTAGTAGTGCATTTTATCCTGGTACCTACAACTATTATGTTCCACATCAACTCCAATCAATTTCCAAATCATACCAATTGCTTACAGTTTCCTTTAGGGGAATTACTAGTTTACCATTCATCTCACTGCAGCATGGAAATCATCTTGCAGTGATTTTCAAGTTGCTTAATATATAGTAAGTAATCCATCACATTTTATATTTTCTAAGCCTTAGTGTTTGTCAAAGTCACAAGGATGTTTTTGGTGCATGCAGGGACTCAATTTGAGATTTTTCTATTTATTTTTTTATTGTGTCAGTACATATCGTTGTTACATTTCCTTTCGTTTCTGTTACTTAAACATCTTGACAAACAATGTAAAGTCATCGCGCACATTTAACACCGTAGTAGGCCGGTGCTGTACCAGTAGAAGACAGCAATGAAAAATGTAGAGGAAGGTCTGCACACTGTAGCTCCCTTTAAGTGCAATTTATTGACGCATCTTAGTTAGTGACGTATCGAGCAGATGCTCTTCTTCAGGCTTCAAATTTATACAACTTAACACAAATTTGTATCCATTTTCATCTTTCACCTACAGATACATACATGAACAAACAACAAAAAAAACAAATCAAGACAAAACAAAAAAAACAAAAAACAAAAAAAACAAACGAGGAAAAAAAAAATTTATTTTCTAAATTCAAGAAATTTCAAGATTGACTTTTCCCCAAAAACAAAAACATAAGCAGCAAAAGTCCAGTCAGAATCTTGTCAGACTGAGGAGATGTCTGAGTTTCAGTAGAGCCACCGCTTTTGGAAAGAAGCTGTTTTTCAGTCTATTATAACATCTTTCGCCATGATGTGTCTGCGGTATTAAGGCATATTTGACACAAAGAAAAGCCTGCAGACAGTGTGTCCCTGAATGATACATTTTTAACAGCTTTACGATCTCCAGATAAATTTATCCGCAGTGGATTAAAAACAGCTGCTCCGGCTTTATCTGCATCATCAACATAGCTGCTTTGAGTTTTTACGACTTTCTTTATACGACGATTGTAATCACAATCAGTTTGAGCATTGCCAAGTTTAGAAAAATTACACTACCAAGTTCAGCAGAGATAGAGAATGTGATGGAAAGGTTGTTTTTTTTTACTGTTGAATGTTCCCTTTAGTGTGAAGCTTCATCTGCTGAAATAGAGGCTCACTTATTTAGGAGTTGGAGAGATTCTTTTCACCACTTATATGATAAAAAAAACCCTAATATGCATACCTTATCCATGGAGTAGATGCTTTGATGTTTAGACTGTGAAACACTTTGCTGCGTTGATTTGGAAATTATGGAGTATGGAACGGAAAATATGCCACCCCACGTATTGATACATGGTGCCCCCTTATTTATTTGTTTTTTTTTCATATTTTTTTCACTTGTCTCGACATGTTACTGTTCGTTTTTTTAATGTACTTGTAGCTAATTTTGCGTGCCCAGATTTATTTTGTGTTCTTCTGTTTGCCTTGTTACATATTTTTCATTGATCTACTGTAAGCAACTGGTTTTGTGTGCCATTATGTTTGCATGTATTGAAAAAGTTAAAAAAAAAAAAAATTATTACAAAAAATAATTTGGAAATTATGGAGCAAAAGGGGATTTTTTTAAACGATCGATACAATTGTTTTGCTGAAATGCAGTAGGCCCTCAGTTCTCTTGTATAGGTGGTGTTGAAAATGAAATCTGCACTGTGATTGTGATGATGACCTCTATATTCAGCTACACCTTTACAATATGAGGAAAACACTTCAAATAACATACAAAGCAAACATTTCTCACGATGATCACAATGGCTTGCATAGTATTTTCTTACAGCTATCCAATCTTTTGTATGTGTGCTGCACTAATAATATAATGTATCCTCTTTGAATTTGGTCCCATTGATTTTGCACACAGAAACAATATCTACACGGAAAAAAATGTTTCTCGAGTTCAACAATATCTTCCTTTGTGTTTGGAGATGCTTAGATGAAGGTGTGACATTTTTTCCTATAAGGCTAATTTAGTTAGCAAACAACCATGTGTCTAGATGATGAGGATGATGATGAGTCCAGCTTGGGGTTAAGTGTCACCACTGACGAAGCAGCAGCAGCAGCAGAGTGCCGGCCGTCCCACAGAGCACTCGACCCTTTGGCACCGCATTGGTCGGTCCTCCTCTGAGCCACGCCCCTATGCAAAGATGGGTGGGTCAGCTGCCGGTCTTGGTCTGTATAAAGCTGGAGATGCAGGCTCATGTAGTAAACACTTCACACACGGTCACGTAGGAAGAAAGAGGAACTCCGTACTCTCCCGAAACCCAACTCTTTCAACAGACACCTGTCGGAATCTGAAATGGCTGCCTTCGTGTCGGTGAGTTTTCCATCTCATCAGCATTTCGGGACTGTCGACAGCTCGGCTCAGACTTGCTGACCTCTGCAGCGGTGGTCTTGTGCAACTCTGGATGACTTATGTCATTAGTGGGATTTAACTTAATGAAGATTGGGAGGGATGTCGAAGAAGAGTCCTCAAACGACACGAAATAGCGCTTAACACTTTTTTTGCTACAGGGAGGAAAGTCTTGTTCAAGAGTTTTATTGTGTAAAAGAGTTGGTTTAATCTAGCTTGTCTTGCACTCATCACTGAGCTGATGATGCGATTGTCTCCAAATTGTTATCATCACTTGATCGTATAGTGATGTCTCAGTTGTGAATACTGGAGAGCATCAGACAAAATGTTGTGAATGTAGTGTAGGTTTTTTTGGTTGTACCATAATGTGTGGCATTAACCTCGCGACTTAGTTTGTCCCAGTCACACATGCACCGTGTACCTTTTTTATTGGGACACAAGACAGTGGTAGTCAGGAGTCTGGGATGCCGATTGTTTTCTTGAATCATGAGGATGTCATGAACCGGCAGCTGGGTCTCGTAACTCTCGCAAGTGTCTGCGTTCTTTTGCCTAATATAGGCTCTTGTGTAATCTGCGACAGGAAATTGCTTAGAATTTGTCATGTAAGGCCGCGGTGCCGTGTACACTCGACCGACGTGCCAAAAGTAATAAAAAGAAAAAGTAGGCCGACGGCTCTTAAAGCACCCCATGTCCTGAGCGGGTGAAACTGCATGGCAACAGCCCACACCTTGCCCTCTCATAGGCCAAGTCAATATTTCCCATACTGCTTTAACTAATCCAGTTATTTTCATATCTATATACAAACAATGAAGGGTAATATAGTCTTGGGGATGTTTGGGAGGGCCAATGGGAAGAGCCTCAGCTGTTGAGTGAATCATCCCCCCCCCCCGCCGTGATTTTGCTTCCCCGGACCCCACTGTGAACTGTGTCTGACATCTGTGAGGCTCTTCTTGGGCTGGCCGGTGTCACCCGGAGCATACGAGCACCTCTCGTTACAGCCGCCTTTACTGCCACGACCGCAGCTCTCCGCGTCCCTGGAGGCATCCTGTCACTACAATCGATCCAGACTGAGTCACAACAAGCTCCTGCGTGTCCCAGAGAAAGACAGACGGCCGTGGCTATATACTGATGAAAAATAATACCAGAAATGACAAAAGCTTCATCCCCCCCCCCCCCCCATCACTTAGATTTACATTAGTTTGCAGATAGATTTATATTATACAACAGTAAGTTTAAAAGACCTTTTAGAAAACTTGCAGATTCTTTTTTTTTTTTTTTGCAAAACATCCCCATAGGGGATACCTTGTACGCCTTCACCTCAAAACCTCGTTACGTATGAGAGGAATATAGATGCGGGGCCATGCAATATTAATGAACGTGTTCCTTTCCTCTCTCCTTATCCCAGATGGCCACCTGCCACACTTGCAATAAGACATCCAGACACAGAGGAATGAACAGGGAGTTCATAGCTGCCCTCGCTAAGACCCACGGCACGCCGGGGAGCGCTGGCAAGCACAAGACCCCGCAGTCGACCCACAGAGCCAACATGACAACCCCCAAGGCTCCTGGCAAAGACAAGACACCTGCTCATACACCTAGGTGAGTTATTTTAAGGTGGCTGGTATTAATATGGGCGGCGCGGTGGTTAGCACTGTCGCCTCACAGCAAGAGGGTCGTCCCTTCTGTGTGGAGTTTGCATGTTCTCCCCGTGTTAGCGTGGGTTTTCTCCGGGTTCTCCGGTTTCCTCCCACAGTCCAAAGACATGCAGGTTAGGTCAATTGGTGACTCTAAATTGCCCGTAGGTGTGAATGTGAGCGTGAATGGTCGTCTGTCTCTATGTGTTAGCCATGTGATAGTCTGGCGACCTGCCCAGGGCGTACCCCGCCTTCGCCAAATGTCAGCTGGGATTGGCTCCAGCCCCCCCCCAGCAACACTGAACAGGATAAGCAGTTACAGATAATGGATGGATGGATGGATGGTATTAATATCCCCCTGAGCTAAAAATGTAACCTTCCTCGACTAAACTTGGTAGTCGAGAAACTTGGTAGTCACAGACATCCGAGAGGATGATGTGTCAGGCCTGTTAAAATTTGCCTGATTACGTTTCATTTAGATAACTGCAGCTAGCTGTACGGGTGGTACGTGCCGGTATCCGTGCTCGCCAGATCATGTACTTGTCGACAGCGCACTTTTAACATTTCCTGCCAACCAACAAAATCTCAAATTTCTGCATCCCTCTCCTTTTTTCTCTCTCTCTCTCTTTCTCCTCCCTTCCCAACTCTCTCTCCAGGTCCTCCACCTCCTCTACAACTCCGGGGTCAGGCTCATCTTCCTCAAAGACTCCTAAATCTAAAAACTGGGTCGTCCAGCGTCTCAGCAAGATACTCATGCGAGAGGACAACCAGGGCAGCAAGAAGGGGGGCCTGAAAGACTTTCTCTCCTCACTTTGAGTATCTCCCTGTGTAAACTGTAAAAAAAAACAAGGGGTTAGACCCATGTTTGTAACCTGTTTACACCAAAAGGCTGAGGGGGGAACTTTGGTTTCCGAGCCGGTGCGGGAAGGGTTACAGTTTGCCCACCAACACGGCTATCGCCGGGCTGTTTGGAATGGCACTCCTGTGGCATCCTGAATGCAACAACTGGGAGCACCGGGCTAGGCTATTTCAACTATTAACCAGGGTTACTGTATCTTCTGCTGAGCCAGCTGGAGGAGCTTTGTCTAATATAGCACATGCCTCTTGTAATCCTCTAAATATGGGGATGTTATTTTAAGTGGAATGTTTGAGGAATGATTCAGTGTTTATCAAATGGCTGAAACATGGCAGGAAGCCCAGCTGTGATGTGTGGCGGCGTTTGTGGCATGACGAGCTGGTTTACATGCCAATATCCTGCACCGTTTTGGATTTTTTTTTTCTAAAGTTAATATACAAGTAAACATTTATATGATTCGCATATGTAAAACAATTTCATATTCATATGACTTTTGTATTTTAATTTATTTACTTGCTTTATTTTTTGTTGTCTGTGTAAATTAATTTAGCATTGGCTAAACATGACCTGATTGACAAATGTATATTATATGTTGTCGCATTTTTGTACGTGCATGCAAATGATTTAGAAACTGTGCACAGTCACCTGTGAAGACGTTTGTAATTATCATCTAAAATGGGACTCACCAGTTGCTGTTTACATTGAATAGGCACATCTGCCTAAAACCTGTTCAATATTTCTTTTAATATTTTTTTTGGCTATATGTTTTTTGAAAGGTTACTCGTTTCCTCTTTTTGTTAAGAGCAGTGATTTGAATATATCTACTGCGTTTTGTACTGCCCGATTACCTCCCTGTTTCCATTAGCTGTTCAAATCCAGAAATACCTCACATTTGTATTCCACCTACACTCCGATTCTCTGAAATAAAACCTTTTCTGTCTGTGAAACTGTGCTGTTTATTCTTATTCTCTGTGAAATGAGTGCTTGGAAATTTCTTATACTGTCTGCAGCTTTAGTCTGGCAGATTTTATGTCCATGTCTCTGCAGATATAGATGTAAAATATGTATGCAGTTGCATTTACTGAAGATGTTTTAAGGAGTTTTTACACTTAAAATAGACCTACAATCATCCCGAAGATAACGTTTGTGCCAAAGATGTAAAATTAAAAATACATTATCAAATAAAATAGAACAAATTAATTTACATGTAAAACTAAGGGAGGTACAAGTTAGAAATTGCAGTGCAAAGCATGAATGCAGATGGGGAAGAAATCTTCAGATATTTACTTAAAAAATAGCAATGGCACTGTGTAGAAATGAATCTATAACAACTAAAAGTCCTGTATTTAAAATGCTACTCAAGTAAAAGTACAAAAGCATTAGCATCAAAATATACTTATACTTAAAGTGGCAGTAGGCAATATATTTTTGGCATCATTGGGCAAAAATTCCATAATAATCTTTCAGCATATTGTCATTCAAGTATTCTGAGAAATAACTAGACTTCTGCACCTCCTCATGGCTCTGTTTTCAGGCTTTAAAAAATCAAGCACATGACGGGAGACTTTGACCAATCACAGGTCATTTCATTGAGAGAGCCTTCCTATTGGCTGTGCTCCGGTCATGTGACCGAAACTTGGCGTTCCTTCACCAGATTTCACAATGGCGGCGGCGTCACAAACTTTCTAATTTTTCAGCTAAATAGTACACTACAAGATGATTCTGATTGAACATTTGAGGCGAGAAATAGGCATTACAGTAACAGAATATTGATTCATATTTGATCAGCGCTGCCTAGTTTGACCGTTTGGTCGGATTTCGGGAGTGATTGACAGCCGGCTCTCATGTACAGCAGACCTCAGATCAGCTCTTACTGCTCCTCCGGTCTGTGAAATCTTGCAGATGCCGTTAGGAGCACCGGAGGACACAGAGGCACATGATATTTTTCAGGTTACCTGTTTCATGTACTACTGTCAGGATATAGCAAACGTTTTATAAAAAATACTTTTTTTAATCATATTTGCTCCAATCTCGCCTACTTCAGCTTTAAGTACAAAAAGTAAAAGTAGCCTACTCATGCAGAATGGCCTATTTCAGAATAATATATATTACTTAATAATTATTGATGCATTACATTGCTTTAATGTTGCACCTGGTAAAGGTGTGTCTTTTTACTTTATGTACTGCTAGGTAGCTTGGGAATTTCACCAATGGATCAATAAAGTCTTATCTCCATCCATAATAATAATCTATTTGTTGATTATATTTTGTATTATTTATCTGAATCTGCAAAATACCTAGTGACTAAAGTTATCAAATAAATGTAGTGGAGTAAAAAGTACAACATTTGCCTCCAAAATGTAGTGGAGTAGAAGTATAAAGTTACAGAAAATGGAAATATGAATTAAACTTTTTTAAATTGTATATGTTAGTTGTAGTATGGTATATGCACAGTGTATTCTAATATAGTCTTTATATTGTTTATTTTATTTTATTTAATTTATGTTCATTTTATTTTATTTACTGTATATTTACTGTTGCTGTGCAATGCCTGGATAACCTGCTGCTGTAACACAATAATTTCCCAATTTGGGATTAATAAAGTACATCTATCTATCTATCTATCTATCTATCTATCTATCTATCTATCTATCTATCTATCTATCTATCTATTTATCTAGGTACAACACTGCTTGCAAATGCACTTAGTTACTTTCTACCACTGCATGGATGAAAGCATGTTAAAAGATAAAAAAAAAAAAAAAAAAAGTGCTAGTGCTTAAAGTAAGCACATGTTTACAAAAAATAATCATGTGCTTGGTCGTATTTAGAGAAACTGAAACATAAAAAAAACAGCATTGAATCCTTCAGCCCTTCATGTGTTACCGCCGGTGTCCTGCAGGTGTCGCTGGACTTTAACTAACCAATCCGGCTGCACAGGAAGTCCAGCAGCACAGCAGCACTGTCTGCTAGTTAGCTGCAGGTTAGCACGTTGGCCGATGTTTTCTCACCGATTTGCTTGAACAAATTACCCCTTGAATGCAGCGATATTTTATAAGTGAATGATTTCCCCTCAGGGGGCTCAGTTTGTGTCAGTATCAGGGCATCAATGTCGGACAGGAAGCGAAGGAGAGAGAAGGAGGACCGACGAGAGCACAAGAGACACAAGTCATCCAAACAGGATCTGGAGAAACTCAAAACACACACCAAGAAACTCAACCAAGAAGTCCAACAACTGAAACACCTGGAGACGTTGTGAGTAATATTACTGACAGCTTGTCTGTTTTATGCTCTCTTATGTGCGTGAATTATACATGTACATTTATACAATTTTCTCTCGTTACTGCGAGTAAGTTAACCCACACTCTTACTCGCTATTTGAGCAGTTAACTGTTAACTAGCTTTACTTGTGTTTATTAGTGTTGCTAATGACAACTGGTAGTTAACGTTAGCTACGTTAATTCTGCAGTTACGTAAGAATTAACGTCAGTGTTTATCTTTATTTCGTGCAGCTATGAGAAACCTCCACCAGGACTCATAAAGGTAAACACATTTCATGAATGCCAAGCAGCTGCTTTGGACTTGCAGTTATTACAGTATTTAGTCAAATACATTTTGCCCGGAAGTGACCGTGTTTACTGTTGCAACAGGAGCACGAGGACAAACCAGAGGACTGTATTCCTGCCGAACCAGGAAATGAAGCAGCCAGGAGCTTCCTGGCTCACGCCCCCACCAGAGGGCTGTGGATGCCTCTGGGGAAGGAGGTGAAGGTGATGCAGTGTGAGTACAGCTGCAACTAATTCAGCAATATCAATGAGAGAGGTGCTGTTTACAGTTGTGTCTGCCAAGTTGGTAACTACATGTCCCACAAACCCCTGGGACTCCTCATACAGCTACGGAAGTAAGGGTCAGAGGTGAAGCTCATCTTTAATTATACACTTTAAGGGGGACCGGGTGTCCCGCTTTATGAGGGACTGCGCTGCATTTTTATGCCTTGTCCCACGTTGATGTCCCACATTTTCATTGGCTCTAGTTTTCAAAAGTCAAACCCACTGCAGGACATACACTTTTTTTTTTTTTTTTTTTTAAATCTGGCTTTTATCCGATGGCTGTGAAGAAAGCAGGTTGTCAAACGGAGCACACGTGGGTCAAGTGCAGGTTAACATTTCACTTCTTCGTCTTTGCTACTCTATGCCCAACAGAGAAAATTGCGAGTCACCGCAAAGTCACAAGCTATGCAGGTTTTGGCAGAATACTATGGAAACTACCACAAAGAAAAGGAAAAGCAGCTACAAAAAAGACTGAAGCTACTTATATTTATTACACGGCTGTGTTGAATACTCTTCTGATTGGTCAATCACGGCGTTCTGCTGTCTGTAATTTCTTTATAACAGACCGTGTTGATGTCGGACTCTGGCGAACCGTTTTTGTGTCAAATTATTGATTTCTTCAGTAAGTAGCTGTGTAATAAGCTGGATAATGTACAGCGAGCCGGTCGTTGTTGTGAAAGAAACCCATTCAGGGACGATGAGAGACCCCTCTGGGAAGGTGCGGCATCGCCCTGTCAGGGTTTCTTTCACAACAATGACCGATTCGCTGCACGCTATCCCTTACTTAACGTACAAAACATACAATTAATATGCTCTCCTCAAAGCCACCAGACTCCAGTCAGACAACAGTAATTTTACCTCGCTGATTATCAAAACACACCTCATTCAAACTCGACAGAAACAAAATAAAACTCATCAAAAGCGTCTCAGTTAGTTTTTCCACTGTTCCAACAATCACCAACTCTGGTTTGGTCGAAATAAACCTTTAATTCACAGAGTTAGATGTGAAAAGAAACAGCCGTTGTATGCGTTCCTCAAAGCCACCAGACTCCATTGGCAGAAACAGTACTTCTACGTTGCTGATCATTGTAAAACACTCTTCATTCAAACTCAAAAGAAACAAAATAATGCCGTCTTTGTTAGCCTTTCCACCGTTCCAACAATCACCAACTCTGGTTTGAGAGTTTGAAAGAGAGACTGAATAAGTAACGAATATTAAAAAACCCACAAAATTTTCACTGTTTACTAACCCTATTTTCCGTCGCATTCGTGACGTTGAATGTGACAGAAAGGCATGCGCGTCTGCTGGCAACGGGAAAGGAGTCTATCACCTATTTTTTTTTAAGAGTGTTTTGCCATGTTTAAAAATCCTGCATATACTTGCTAAATTTGGTGGGAAAAGGGTATTAGTTTTCCCTTTAGATTTAGTACTAGAGCTCAAGAAAGTTGTTGGGTTTTTGTGATTAATACCACACTCTCATATTCATTGACTTATGATGGAAAAGCTCTTGAAAGGTCTTAACCTGTGATAGACCTTGGAGGCACCTTGTACACAAATAAAATTCATACCGGCTATAGAAATAACACTTAAAGTTCAGGAACTGTCTGTTGGAGTAATTATCCTCCACGTGTGGGCAGCCGTCCTAACAGTTGACAAATGTAACCACTTGACCATTAACACCACATCTATTGTTTGTCTGTTGCGAAACATTAATTGTGGTGTTGGTGGAGATTACCTTCTGTCTTTTTGGTCAGACAAAGACTGCCCTTATATTCAGTGTCCATTCATTCCTTCGTCCCACTCATTTTCATGCTGCATGAACAGCCAGGGATTTAGGGAGTCAGTGCACATTCACACAGGCCCTGTACACAAGTTGGCATTTGTTCTGCAGAATCTGAGCATCGCTCGCTCTGCTTAATCCTTTGAGAAAATGTTTGAATATGTCATCCTGTTTAGAGGAACGGAGAGACGCCACTGTGAATGATATGGACATGAAAAACCCAAGTTAATAAACTTTGTGGTCTCACTTTACAAAGGCTCTCAAGTTATTCATGGCAGCTACACTGCCACTTAAAGTGTTGAACATTAAAACAGTGTGAAATTTTCACAGAAATTCTTTTTCACTTCTTTTCAGTGAAGCCACCAAGTAGGTCTGCGTTTTTATGATGAGGCGTACATTTTGCAACACATCGCTATGTGGGCAGGGTTGTTTGAGTGCGTGACTCCAAGTTGTTTTCTTTGGCTTTTTGAATTACATAAACAAAAGGAAACAATTTTCTTTAACCGTGAATTAATGCTTTTCTTACAGCATTGGGTTTAAATCCCAAATATTGCCAAACAGGCGCTTCCACGTCAGTCCATCTGTCCCAACTACACAGATTTATATTTGTTTCCTTTGCCGCAGGTTGGAGATGCAAGCGCTACGGCCACAGGACAGGAGATAAAGAGTGTCCGTTCTTCATCAAAGGCAACCAGAAACTAGAGCAGTTCAGAGTGGTGAGTTTGTTACCTGCTTAGGAAAAAAAATGAGCCCACCCATAAGTTATTTAGGAAAGGTGTCAATGAATGTTTTTGTGTCAAGGTCAAGGAGCTGTGACGGAGACAAACGTTTGTGTCTGAGAGCTGGGCCCAGAGGTTAACAACAGATTTGGGGCATATTTTAGTTTACACTGAGGAACATGTGGGCAGCAGACTCCTTCACACCGCCTGTTCCAATGTGCCTGTAATGGAGCAATACTGACTTACCGCAGGAACACACAGCCTCTGCAATGATTACCATAAATGCAACTGTGTCATATTTTCATACCTTGTATTGTCATAGGGAGTGTTTTTTTTTTTTTTTTAAATGCTAACACTAGAATCAGTACAATGGTTTAAATGTGTTGAGGGGATAATTTCCTCTGAATAGTCGCAACTCTTATTGTAAGTAGGTATGATTTTTTCACCCCTTTCTTCATAGTAGGTAATGACAGATTGACTTTTGGTCTTCTAGGCTCATGAAGACCCAATGTACGACATCATTCGGGAAAACAAAAGGAATGAAAAAGAAACCAGGTACATACACACTCATTTTTTTTTTTAATCATGCATGTTATTCATAACCTCTGCCATAATTTCCCAGAATAAGAGTCAGATTTTTTTTTAAACTTTAATAGATTGAAAGCACAGACAAAAGACAGTTTTGAGGCGGCTCTCAGACAGTTTTCCCACAGCGCAGTGGGACAATCTCAGATGACCTGTAAATTCGCTCATGGTGGCTGGTTCTCTGTGCCGGTTTTCTAGCAAATAGTGTTTGACGCCAGGTTGTTTGAATTTGAGGTTTGTCTACTATGAAGGGTCACTGTAGGGGTGTGTGTGTGCATGCAGAGCAGCAGCAGCGCACGCACGCTTGTGTGTGTATTTTTGCATGCATTACGAAAAGGTTATTCAAAGGCCAGCGGCGCTTTGAAGTCTGAGTTGTGTGTCTGTGCCACATTAATTTTGGCTTCTTCTTTGAAAGGGAAGTGAAACAGTTCAACCTCTCCCAGCTTACTTTCCAATTGCATTTACAGTGTTGTGTCTCAAGTTGTCCTTGAAAACTTTTAATGATGCAATTGTAGAAATCAGCTACTTATTAGAATAACTTGCATCTATATTCTTTTTTGAAAGTTAATTTTTTTGCACTTCTTCAAGGTTATAAAGATATTTGCAGTTGGATATAAAGTTATTTTCTGATATGCGTTCCCAAAATGGCTTTTTTTGCATTGCCCATCTACTCTTTTAGTCTTCTCTCTCCTATTTCTACTATTTTTATTTGTATTCCACATATTTTGATTAGGGCTGTCAATCGATTCAAATATTTAATCACGATTAATCGCATGATTTTCCATGATTAATCGTGATTAATTGCAAATTAATCGCACATTTTTTATCCGTTCAAAATGTACCTTAAAGGGAGATTACTCAAGTATTTAATACTCTTATCAACATGGGAGTGGACAAATATGCTGCTTTATGCAAATGTATGTATATATTTGTTATTGGAAATCATTAACAACACAAATAGATGACAAATATTGTCCAGAGACCCTCACAGGTACTGCATTTAGCATAAAAAATATGCTCAATCATAACATGGCAAACTGAAGCCCAACAGGCAACAACAGCTGTCAGTGTGTCAGTGTGCTGACTTGACTATGACTTGCCCCAAAACTGCATGTGATTATCATAAAGTGGGCATGTCTGTAAAGGGGAGACTCGTGGGTACCCATAGAACCCATTTTCATTCACATATCTTGAGGTCAGAGGTCGAGGGACCCCTTTGAATATCGCCATGACAGTTTTTCCTCGCCAAATGTAGAGTAAGTTTGGAGCGTTATTTAGCCTCCTTCGCGACAAGCTAGTATGATGGTTGGTACCGATGGATTCCTCAGGTAGTTTCATATGATGCCAGTATCTCCGAAAGATCGATCGCATTAATGCGTTAAAGAAATTAGTGGAGTTAAAACGAATTTGCGTCAACTTTGACAGCCCTAATTTTGTTATATACTGTTTGTGGTTATTGCCTCAGGTGTTTGAGAGTTGGCTCCTTTTCTTCACTGGTTATTGCAGCCTGTGGCTTTAATATAACGACGTGTTGTTGCACATTGTAAATTTGATGCCTGACGAAGGTCGGCGACTGAAATGTTGAGTCTCTAATAAACTCAGTGCTGACAGTTTGCAGGGATTATACCTTTTCTTTCAAACGCGTCTTTGAGCCGAGGGAAGAGACATTTTTTTTTTTATTATTTAGCTGTAGGTTATGAAGTGCTTTTATGATGGAGTTCACTTTGAGGACGAGAGGTACGCTTTAAGGAGCAGCTCAGATGATCATGCTGCTCCGCGAGATCTTAATGATGCCTGATGGACAGTTCACAAGAGCATGTCAACCTTTTCTCAGAGAAACACTTTCATGGCTGAATAGTTAACAGTCTTCAAAAAAAATTGTACATTTCTGATATCGTCACTCTCGGTGTGCCGGCTCACTTCTCTGAGCTAATTAAAGGGCATATACTCCAGTGGCTTCCAATACTGAGCATCTCTTTTTTTTTTTTTTTCCTCCTTCCTTTCTGAGAAATGTTTCACATTTCACTGAGCAGTGTGGTGCTTCTTCCTCACTCATTCTGTGATGTGATGATGTTTTTTAGTCTTCCTTCTTGAGCCTTTTTTTGGCTGTGGATAAATAGATATTCACCACGTGTTTAAGTAACTATCTTATTGACTTCCTCTCTCCTGGTTCTACACCATCTATTTAGGTTTAGGTAAAAGTTATCGGATCTATTTTAGTCGTCGAGCCTCGTATTTAAGCGACAGGATGACCCCATTATCCAGGTGTTCTGAAAATCCTCCACACACCTGCAGATTCAACGGGTAATTGGGCACTGTTGAGAAAATTGCTGGAAATATGTAACACAAGTAGGCACTTGGCTGACAGTCCGGAAATGCCGGTGCTAGGAAAAAGGCGGCGGCGGTGGCGGCGGCGGTGGCGGCGTCTCGCTCAAGGACACTTCAGATGCTCGCCAACGCAGGGCATCAGTTGTGTTTCCCTCAATGTACTTGACTCTAATCGTACCTTTCTCTACTCCCTGTTTCTAGGATCCAGCAGCTGCAGCAGCTGCTTCAGGACACCACTTCCTCCTCCTCCAATTCAGACAGCTCTTCCTCTTCCTCCTCCTCCTCCTCCTCCTCCTCCTCCTCCTCTTCGTCTGACCGCGATCGCGGCAAGAAAAGGAAAAAGAGGAAGGAGAAGAAGAAGAAAGAGAAGAAGAAGAGAAAAAGGAAACGAAAGCACAAGTCCTCCAAAACCAGTGACTGCTCGGATTCAGATTGAGTGTTTGGAACACGCTGATTATGCACTTGTGTACTAAGTGCTTTAAAACATAGGAAGAGACTGATTGCAGTAGCGGATATGGTACATCGTAACGCAGTGGTGAAGTTCTGCAGAACGCGTGCACTCCGAAGACCTTTTTAAGCCTTTTCTCTGCAGGTCGAAGCTATAAAACTGTGTAAGTCCACTGTGCATGACTCCCCCCCCCCCCCACCCTCAGACGTTTCACTCCCTCCAGGGCGACGACTCGCATTTTTTGCATCCTCTCCGTTGGCTCGTACGGCAGCGGGGTCATATGGCACAGCTGCTTAAGTAAGTGCGTGTATGCGTGCCTTGGTGCATATGTGTGTCAAAAAGCATTAGCTGCATGAGCAATGAATCCTAAGTGATGTGAAATGAGCCCGCTGGTGTAAGAGATAATGTTCTTTTCACTGGGTTCAATAAGATCGCATGTCAGCAAATACAGCGTGTTATTAACAGATTGTATTTTCCACCATATTTTTGTATCCCTGCCATCTCGCTGGCATTAAATACTTTTGATTGTAGAGTGTGTTAAAACGCAGAGAGAGGTGGAAAGTCCAAATTAGTACAGTGAGAATTTGTCTTCCACGCAAGCCCCGAATGTTGCGACTGTACATAAATATTTGGAATGATTTGAGGTTGGAATATGCTCATTTGCTCTGAGAAAAAAAAAAAAAAAAAAGCCACAGCGACGGGGGGAAAGAATGTATGTGAATGTGCTCCTTTACTCCGAGAATAAAGATGGCTCTCTTTCTCCAATGTTTACCCCGCTCTGGGCTGCCAAAACAAAGATGTTAACAATTTTTGGCTCAATGCGCACGAGACTATTTCTCATATTGATGACGACTTAATCGTTTGAGGACGGTCGCGGCGAAGCTCCGCACGCAGAAGTCTGATCATTAAAAAAGTGCACGCCACGGTACTGCTGTGACCTTCCCGAGAGGCGAAGAACGTCTTTCTTTTGATCTATCAGTCTGAGGATACTTCAGAGAGTGTTTCTCTCTCGAAAAAATAATTTCACAGTCTGTAACCTACACAATGCGGAGCGAGCGGTCCTCCCTCTCCGCGCTGAGCCACGCCGTCAACATCTCATCAGACCAGCAGCTCACGGTAGCTACTTCACGCACAAGACTCGCCCTTTAGGCCACATTTTGAGGAAGTCTGACGCTTCTCTCTCTGTCACAAGCAGCACATTTTGAACAGGACTCCCCGTGGAAATGAACTTGAAACACTCCCTTCTCCTAATGGCCCTGATAGAGAGACAATTACAGTAGAGCTACGGGGAACAAGCAAACTAGATTTCCATTTAGATTTGTGTCTTAAGCTTTCCGAGTAGCTCAAATGCTGCGGGGAGTGTATGTGTTTGTGTGAGAAATTACAATTCCATCAAAGAGTGACAGATTATACAGCCAGCAAAGCGCTTTAGTCGATGATAGAGAGCTCTCTCTCTCTCTCTCTCTCTCTCTCTCTCTCTCTCTCTCTCTCTCTCTCTCTCTCTCTCTCTCTCTCTCTCTCTCTCTCTCTCTCTCTCTCTCTCTCCACTTTCTCATCTTCTTTCCTCTGTCCATCCCTTCTTTCTGGTGCTTTGACCAATAACCTGAGATAAATCAGCTTCATTGAAACAGTCTGTTCCACGTCGACTTCTCTCTCTCTCTCTGAGTAGAACAATGAATCTCCCAGATGAGATTCAGTCACAAGCTGCTCAGAGGGAGGCTGCGCCACGTAGAGAGAATTTGGTCAGCGGAGAGTCTTTTTATTGAAGCACTCTGTCTTCTTGGACAAGGGACAGGTCAGATTGAGTGCCAGGCCAGACTCACTGTGCAGATTGCGTTAGAGGGCGGCCAACATATTTGCAGAGTCTTTATGACTAGGGAACAGCACTTAACTCATGAATAATAATCATGTTTTGCCAAACGGGAAAGATGCGGTAATGAGGTTTCTCTCCTTTTTTGGGAATGCGATATCACCTTCACTCCAGATGTGCTGCAGAGGTTGTGAAACAAGGTGTGTTCAAATCCAAGTGAGTTACACAACCAGGTAAAAGTCTATGCATAAGGGGAGACGATCTAAGGTTTAGCTTGTGAGATGCAACACGAAACAAGAGTGACTCTGCATTTTATTGGATGCAGAGGTACATTATGCTGCATTGCAGTGGTGGAATGTAACTAAGTTACATTTATTCAAGTATTGTACTTCAGTATTTCAATTTCATGCTACTTTATACTTCTATTCTTCTACATCTCAGAGGTAAATATTATTGTTTTTACTCCTCTACATTTGTCTGACAGCTTTAGTTATTAATAAATTATCCTACTTCTTAAGCAAAATCAGGGCCGGCTCTAGCCCTTTTGGTGCCCTCGGCAAAATTGGGATTTCGAGCCCCCCCCGCCGCCACCGGCAGCGCTGCGTTAGCCCCATAAACCGCAGCACACATCAGACATCACAATGGTTCTAAGACAAAAATTACGATTTTTATTTGCATAAATAACTATTTATTATAATATAAATAAACAATTTGTCCCTGATGTGTTCAGTCAGTTTCACTACAACGAGAGTTACAGGGGTGAAAAGTGTATTTCTTTCTTTCTTTCTTATTTATTTGTTCATTTGTTACCTCAAGGCAGAAAATGAGGAAGTGCATCCACAGGCATTTTTTTTGTTTTGTTTTGTTTTTAGAGGGCGGCCAGCGTCTCCCAGAAGGTGGCGCCCTAGGCGACCGCCGATATGGCCTATGCCTTAAGCTGGCCCTGAGCTAAATAAACTGTTTGAAAAAGCCTCTTGGATCAGCTGGAAAATACATCGTCGCAAAGCTGGAAAACAGGGCTGTTTTTCTGAGCTCATGAAAAGTTAACTTTTTAGAGATTTGTGTATCTCACAGAACAGCGACACAACAAACGTGTTGATTTTATAGAATATGATGCATTGCTGTAGATTAAACTAACCAATATAAAACATATACAGCAGTAAAATGCAACATACACATTAATGCAGCAGTAATATTAATCCAGAAACATCAGATATAATAGCAAAACACTGACGGGGAACATTTTACTGCACTCTCAATACCTTTACTTAAGTACTTTTTAAAGTACTACTACATTTATCTGATAATAATTACATACTTTACTTAAGTAAAGTTTTGAATGCAGGACTTTTACTTGTAGTGGAGTATTTTCACAGTGTGGTATTTTTTACTGAAGTAAATAATCTGAATACTTTTTTCACCACTGCTGCATTGTGAGTTTGCACTTTATTGGACGCATCATGCAGTACTTATACACTGACCATATGGGCTGGCTTAAAACCACTCCACTGCCTCTTTGCAGTTTCAGATAAAGAGATTACATCCTCTGATGTACTGCTCTGAAGCTGAAGACACAGAGATGCAAAAAGCACCATAACTCAATGATGGGAACAGAACAGAGGAATCAAGAAAAGTTTTGCCTGTTTGACGATGTTTCCTAATCCCGAGGGTTAAAATAAAGTATCATTTGAAACTAGTATTTCACTTCGTTGTTGTCAAATAATCAGTTTGCCTTCTGTTGTTTTTGTATCAGGCGTGCTTGCCTTCACAGCCCATGTACGTATAGTCAAATTAACAATTTGGTGGAGGACGCAGGCTGTCATTTAAACAGGCAGAACAAACTGAGAGAGGGAAACAGAGATTTCTGCTGGGTGTGTCGCTCCAGATTATTTATCAGCACGGACGGGACTCCTGTATTAATCCTCCTCCTGCTGCTCCTGCTGAGTGGAGACAAGGATGAGCTGCAGGACTGTCTGCTGTGCACCGTTCACTCTCTCTTTTACTCATAAACAGACACTCTGGGTTTAATATCAGAAACAGTCCGTAATCACTGACAAAATTAAAGAGAAGTGGCCTCATGTGGCTCGATGCTGCTGTTCTCTGATCCCGTCCTGTACAATGAAATCCAATGAAACTATAACATGCTGTGTGGGACCACTGTGGAGCTAAATCAAAATGCTTCCCAACATAATGTAACATCAGAAGGTCGTAATCGTACCCTCCAAACAGTTCTCTGTGTGCGGAGACCAGGGAGCGTTCAATAACCATGAATTATTGAAGTCATTGTTCCTGTTTGCCTTTCTCTCTCCTGGCTGCAAGATTTGAGGCCGTCGCGTCTTTGTGTCACATCATGGAGAGACAAGACACGGCGTCCTCAATTTTTTGTTTGTTTATTCAGATTGAATTTATTGTACATCCACTTTGTTCACGAGTCTACATTTGTTGACAGTGTAGGAAAGGGTGCTATCCACTAGGGGAGCGCAGGTTTAGTTGTTACATCTTAATACCACATTCTTAAAAAGCCCCAAAATAAAGTCAACAAAAAGCTAATTAATTTTTTCAAAACTTAGCTACATTTATTCTCTTTATGCAAATTGTTAAAATACAGCTGTTTGGTGAGATAAAGATGGAGCTATTTTACAATTTACTTTCTATATAGCTCAGTTAACAATAATGTCTTGAAACCTTAATCTGTTCAGTACTATATTAACTAGTGATTAGATTTTTGGTGAAAAATAAATAACTTGGTGGTTAGATTTTTGGTGAAAAATAAATAAATTGGTGCTTAGCTTTTTGGTTAAAAATAAATAAATTCGTGGTTAGATTTTTGGTGAAAAATAAATAAATTGGTGGTTAGATTTTTGGTTAAAAATAAATAAATTGGTGCTTAGCTTTTTGGTTAAAAATAAATAAATTGGTGCTTAGATTTTTGGTGAAAAATAAATAAATTCTAAACAGCACATTCCCCACTGTGCACTGCATGAGGTGTGGTTGGGAAGTGGTCTGACTCTCACTCACAATGATGATTGAACACTTAGAAACAACTTTATTCATTTGTTTAGGATATATAAAGATTTTAATTATAAAAACATGAAGAAATACAAAACTTACGAGATAAAAATTTCTGAACACTGCAATTTGATATTTTGTCTTATCATTCTTTTAAAATCCTATTTAAGTGTTTTTTATATGCCATATTTAGTAGACTTGGTCTAAATGCCATTTAATTTTATGTAAAGCACTTTGAACTGCCCCGTTTTTTTAAATATATGACATGTCCTTCCTTGCCTAAATCCTAAATGTTCAAGACAACATAAGAGTTATCAAAATAAGATTCTAACCACTGTTAAACAGTTAAACAAGAGTAAAAAAGTCTTGTGAAATGTCAAGAAACATATACAGGGGTCGTGTTTACCGTGTTCACGAGAAGAGTCCATATGAACGCCTCCCTCTTGTCGTATTCACGACCTCGTAAGTGGAAAGTTTCCAAACGCTCCAAGTTTACGAGTTGTGACGTGTTTGTTGACGTTGTCAGAAAATGGCGGAGGTCATGGAAGTTCATTTTTCGGTACATAATAAGTGAATATATTGAAATTTTAGTTGTATATTGTCTTTCTTCATAATTTTATAATATGTCAGGAAAATGTTGATATTCCCAACTGACTAATCTTTTTCCTGTCATTATGCCTTTGCATTATGCCATTGCTAGCTTGCTAAATTGTTAGCCTCTGTGGCTTCTAGACAGTAACGTTAATATTGTCGTTTACCAGCGGTGTTCTCATGACTCAACCTCTTGAACGCCAAGCATATTGTGTACACGACTTCCCATGTTGTAAACACGAGTTTCATTTGAAGGCACCATAAGTAAAGCACGCTGAACTTCCCTATTTTTAAAAGGCGCTATACAAATATGTGACATGCCTTTCCTTGTCTAAATCCTACATTTTCAAAATAATTTTGTTAACCACTGTTAAACTATTAAATGAGAGTAAAAAGTATTTTTTGTCTTCATAATCGACCCACATGTGTCTTCTTGACGTGCCTACAGGTTGAACTTCCAGGGGCTGGGTGACATCACTCACACACCTGTTTCTTATTGGAGGAGAGTTTTGAACTATAACTGACCGAAAAAGTAATACAACTTTACATAACATCGCTCACAGCTTATGAAAACCAGACAGACTTGTCAAAACCTACTCTCATCATCCTTAAATTCAAATATCAAGGTGAGTGGTTTTTCCCAGGATATTTTAAAGCTGCTAAATAACGGCTCGTCATGGCAACAGCGAGCCCCGGCGGCTAGCAGCTAATTGTGCTAACGGTGCTAACAGCTAACGGTGCTAACAGTGGAAACAAAGGTGAAAGTGCTGACAGAGATTACCGTGTTAACCTTGAGGGGGAACCGGTGGCTTGGGTGCTACACTTCCACGATGAGGTGGTCTTTCGGGGTGGCGTTATCAGCTGTAACTACCGTATGAGGAGGGCAGTGTAGAGTAGCGGCTGTGAGCTAGCATCTCAACGAAGTAAGGAGAAAACTCGGATTGCAACACACACAGAGGGAGAGCCACTTCATTCTCTGCTCAAGTAGACATTACTCCTCTATATCTTTACACAGTAAATATAGTTTGCTGCTATATTAATGCTCTGACTATCATTCAGCACATTTAATTTGGTTCACAGTGAGAAATGACACGGAGACGAGCTTGTTAACTGACCTCAGAGCTGCTAAAGCAAAAGTAGTAAGTGACTTCTTTTATTTAAATCTGATGAAATGTCACCATTCCCTTCGTTAAACAGTGACTCAATGGGAGCAGCTGGGCTCCCGTGTATTCCTGTGCATCCTCTTGTCTGGCATCACCGAGCCAGCCAGCAGACGGCAGAAGAAGAAGAAAAGAGGAAGTGGAAACATCAGCACTATCTGTATACGGCAGAGGAGAGAGGGAGGGAGAAAACAGCACTGTGAGTGACACACACACATTCACAACACACACACACACACACAAACTCTAGACATCAGCGCTTTAGTGGAAGAAGTGTCCTCGCTTCGTCAGGTTTGTCAAAGCACGTTTTCTTCTCTTGCACAAATTGTTGGTGTTTTGAGCAGCGTTTTTGAGCTTCACTTCCTTCGCGTTTTTTTGTGCTAAATGTTCACGATGTTTGGGGGGATCGCTGCGCTTCTTGCCTCAAGCAAGCAAGCGTCTCTGTCTGTTACATTGCAGCGAGACAATACTGTGTTTCTTCTCGCCTTTTTCTCTCTCTCTCTGTGTGTGTGTGTCTTCCCTGCCTGTCTTTACTTTTGTGAAGTGGCCTCATAGCGGCTTTTGGGCGCTGTTCTTTCTATTGACATGTCTGATTAAAGCATCGCACCGCTTAGATACACACTGAACTACTGCAGTGGAAATCAAACTGCCAGTAAATCCATTCACCGTGCTCTTTTTACTTATGGTTTGTTAAACAAGTGCGCGTTAAAGCTGCAAGTTGTGTTGTGTTTGCAGCAGATATATACTGTGAAGAAGCCGAGGCTGCTGCTGCTGCTGCTGCTGCTGCTCCCCCGGCTTGTTTGTTCAGTGCCTGCTGTTCAGCTTGATGCAAAAAAAGAGTTGCGTTTATAGATGCCTCCGTTTTGCCCCCACTGCTAATTAAAGAGCTGCTTTATCAGTGTGTGTGGTGTGTAACTCCAGCCCAGCATGCACGGCCACACCGTGGGCCTGGGATTAGGAGAGAAAGCTATATCAAATGTGATGTTGGGAGCTCTACATTCTCCTCAATAACATGAAAAGCAAAGATGTAAAGATGCATTATAAGTCAGACAACAGTTCATCCACTTATCTGAGGTGTAGTAGCCTACTTCTCTTTTTTTCAAACCTGTACATCAGGGGTTCCCAAAAGTTTTCATGTGACCCCTGATTCATGTGCGTTAGATCAGTGATTACCAAACTTTCGTGGCTCGCAAACCCCTTAAAACAAACAATGACCACTTGCGACCCCTCGACACAGGCTGCTCATGTCTTTGGGTTGAAACTAGTTAACCAAAGGCTGTTTTATTTTTTCTTCTTGGATTTAATAATTCACAATGTTTCTGCTTTGTTTTCCTGATAATTGACAGAATTAGCTTGCAACCCCTGACTCTCAGGTATGGAACTATAGTAGCTCTCTTGTTAGACATTTTGTTATTTTTATTCCAACAGAATACCAGAAATATTAACACTGTACGTCAGTGATTTCCAACCAGGGTAGGTGTACCCCTCGGGGTACTTCTGCTGATACCAGGGGGGTACATGGAAACATTGTGGAGTAGCTCAACTAATTTGAGCAAAAAAATGATTTGATTGAAAGAAAAATATCCACATTCTTGTGTCCTGGAGGAAAATGAACATGTGAATAGGATTACAAATTGGTAACAACGACAATAATTGTAACAACGTTCAGTGCCATTTTTAATTTACAAACGTAGTAGTTTTAAGCCCAACCATGTTGTTTTTTTCTAAACCTAACTATAGTGGTTTTATTGCCTGAACCTAAGCAAGTGTTTTTGTTTAATTCACAACATTAAGCATGTGTTTACTGCAACCGAAAAGTGACGCCAAGGAGTCTGACAAAGCGCCAGTATATGACGAGTAGGGATGAGAACGTGTTGGTTTCCCACCAACCAGTTGAGTCAATTTGTGCTGCATCTGAGAGTATGTGAAACCTAGTCAGCAATCAAGCAGAAATGTCAAAATCAATAGCTAAACATCATGAAAACTTGGCTAAATGGTTGAAAGTTTGAATTCTGACACTCTAAATGGTAGTCGTACAAATGTAAACTTGACCAAACCTACTGAAAAAAAGAGAGACCAAGGCTAAACATCGATAATTCCATGATTACTGGCCGATGTCTTGTATGGATTCACATGTTCAGCCAATGATCCACCACAGCCACTGTGTTTTCTCTGTAGCAAAATAGTAGTTTGAACAATTTCATGAAGCCATCATCAAAAGGGTTCTTGGGAATCACTGTTGTAGATGAAAAATGTGTGATTAGGACTGCAACTAACGATTATTTTCATCGTTGATTAATCTGTGGATTATGTGCTTAATCGATCGTTGTTTGGTCGATAAAATGGTGAAAACTGTTGATCAGTGTTTCCCAAAGCCCAAGATGACGTCCTCAAATGTCTTGTTGTGTCCACAACTCAAAGATATTCAGTTTACTGTCATAGAGGAGTAAAGAAACCAGAAAATATTCACATTGAAGAAGCTGCAATCAGAGAATTTTGACTTGTTTTTTTTGTTTAATTTTTCAAAATTACTCAAACCAATTAATCAATTACCATAATAGTTTGCAGTTAATTTAATAGTCGACAACTAATCGATTAATCGAGTCATCGTTGCAGCTCTATTTGTGATATATAAAATAGAGCTGACTTGAAACTGCAACTCTTCCTCTTTACGCCTTTGGTCCCACAGTGATCCTCGAAAGGCCCCTGGTCGTCTGTAGACCCCACTTTGAGAACCGTTGCTCCATATTTCCTCTGTGATCACTCAGAAACCAGTAAGAGACCACAGCAGCATTTGGCTGTGGCACACCGCGTGCCTCGGCGCTCTCCTCCTCACATCAGTGAGTGCAGCCTGTGGGCCATGCTGGCGTCTCCTTTTGGTCCCCCTTCCCCTCCGGGCGGCTTCTGATGGAGTGAGAGCCCATTTACATGCCGCTAGACGTCCCTGTTGTGATGGAGCCGCACTCGTGCCGGCATCACCGTGTCAACTCGACAATAAACGCAGGCAAATGTAGCCAAGATACAGAAGCAGATGTGCAGCCGTGTCTCAGACATACGGGCAGCTCTCAAGAGCTTGTCGACAAGGGATGTATGGGGGTTTTGGTTTCAAGTGCCACTCTGGCAGTTTTCTACTAGAGGTTATTGTCTGCTTCTTCCTTGTTGAAGTTGTCCATGAGAATATACAGTTAATATTTGATGCGAGTTTCTATCAGGGTGACACACTTGAACGGAGAGACTCTGTGTTGCATTATGAGGTTTTGGCCTATATTTTGCACCCATGTGGTTGATAGTGGGTTAGAGATTGACGTTTGGTTTCAGATTCGAGCCTGGCACAGCTTTAGCAGTCAAGGGACGCAATTTTCAGCTCACGCTTTGGAACAAACCACTAATTTAAGCATTAAACTGGTATGGGAAGTTTAGTGTGTGCACACACAGCATTGGCCGGTAGCAGTCCAGTTCAGAACCGAAGCGTGCCAGAAGCGTTATATTTCAGTTTTAACAGCCACCGGAGGGACCTACATGTCAAAAGGAATGCACACACATGCGAAAACAAGTTTTATTAGCCACAGCAAAACCTTCATTTCTTGTAAACTGGCTTGCCCAAATAAACATTTCTTTATCCCGACAGGGTGTTAAAAATTGGAGTGTTGCAACACAGGAGTAAATGAGAAGTGAGAAGGTAAAATACGGCAGCCTAAGCCAAATAAACTGATGAAATTAAACTTTAGGGCTTTGGTGTTTTGTTTTAAATAGAGAATTATAATCCAGGAAATCAGATTAGTGGAAAGATGAAGAGATGGAGTACTTTTCTTTGGGGTGAGGACGGGTGCCTGCCCTCGCTTATTGAGTTGCATCACATACAAGATCCTGATTGTATCCGTTTGACACTGCCTACTGTTTGGCATCCACTCACCACCTCCTGAAGTGCAACCTTGCCAATTTCTGTCTCCTCTCGCCTTGTCAGAGCTCCCTCCCTCCCCTACCCTCCCCGTGCAGCTTGTTATCTTTCTCTCATTAGCTTACTCTCTTACACTCGCTTTCTCACACATGCTTACTGTCTCTCTCGTTTTAGCATCTTTCTCTTGCACTTTCTTCTCATTTGCTCCATCTCACATTGCAGCACACCACCCCCCCCCCCCATCTACTTACTCACTCTCAGTTCTTGCTCCCTGAGGGAAATGGAGGTATGTAAATTGTTTTCTCCTTGATGTATGCCCGGCCTGCTATCTGTCCATCTTGATGAACTCATTTCCCCCTTTTTCTTTCTCCTAAAAGCTCAGGATTGCAACATTTTAAAGTAACACCAAAAACTTCTGGGCCCAAAGTTTCCTGTCATCATCTCTCTGCCACTTTTTTGTCTTTTTGTGCAACCAATGAGAATGCCTGTAGAAAAAAAAACAACTGCTTACCATTTAAGGGACTGGTATCCTTGCTTGCGGTACAAACTGGTGCGCCTGTCCTTTGGCAGCTTGAGGTTAGATTCATTTGCAGTTCCAAATGAGATGAATGTTGCCTTGCATAATTGCTCCCCGTGGTACGAAGTTAATTAAAACAGCAGGTAGGTACTGAAGGTGCGATGGGAAGGTGCCAGACAGCCAGCCAGACATAGGTGGGTGAGGAGAGATCTCATAGGTACTGCTGCCATGTTCTGCTCTTTACTTTACTGATTGTTGCCTTGGGCTAAATTGAAAGCCAAGCAGCTCTTTCCCTTGTAAATAAAAAATGCAATAAATAATGTTGTTTTATGATAAACTGTGATCTTGTAGCAGCTGTGCATGGGAATACGCTCAGGAATATATCTCAACCTTTTACCCCGTTCTTCTATAGATGAATATGTTTTGTTGCTCGGGCACATCCATTCTTAGAATATGAATCGGTTATAAGTGGAGAGCATCCGCGGGCGTGTTTTTCAGTCCAAGTCTAGACTTTATGCGGAGTGAAGCAGCCCTGGATGACCCAGAAACTGATACGGTTCCCTCTGCGTGCTCGCTCTGCCCGCTGCATTCCAGCTGTGGTACTGCCGCAGAGCTCTGTAAATATTGAGCGAGAGGTTAGCCAGCTCTCTTGCTCTGGGTGAGTTTGTGGTGTTGAGCATTTCTCAGCCTCTGACCCAGTAGGATGAATGGTTTTAGGTAGTCTAACCAGTACATCCCCATTCCAGCTGCGTGAGAGGCTTGAACTGACTTAACACTTAGAGTTGGGTACTTTGTAAGGATTGTCCAGTTGTGTGTGCGGGTGTCACGGTCTACTACACCATGCAGCTGTTATGGGATTGTGCGTATGTGTCAGTGGCGTTAACATCACACAGTGTATGATTTATGGCATGTTTGCACTTTTGCTGCAGAGATCTGCCGAATTTCAGTGCTGTGTCAGTTTTAATTTTTTTTTCTCCAAGGCTCGCCTGCGTCGTTTTCACAGTAGCCGCGTGCTGGAGTTTCAGTATAACCCAGGTGCTAAACACAGGTTCTCTACATCTGTAACCTAATTATAGCTTTTTCCCTTATGCATGTGTGTCTCTCAGCCCTTTAGGCGGTGTGTAATAGTGTGGGTCATCGTTTGATCTCTGTTTCTGTTCACATATGGATGGTTGCTGTCGAGCTCCCCTGCATTGCCCATCACCTCGTCCATCTATCCATCTGCACATCTATGCATCTCTTGATCCATTAGTCCATCCATCCATACATCCGTAGCCTTTTTTTCCTTTTTCAGCCCCGTCCATGAAAATATGATCAGGTGGTCTACCGATGCTTGATCAGGTGGACACATGAATCTTTGTTAAATCCCTCCATGATCCTAATGGCTCGGAAAGGGATCAGAGGTGTGAGTGTGAATCCCTTTAGGCCCTACGATGTGCACTTCCCCAGACGGTCTCTCCCACTTCTGTCTTCAGTGAGTGTGAGTTAATGGAGAGGAGTTGCCCTAGTTTTCTGCACAGCTCTCCCCAAAGTGCGCACTTGACTTTTGGTATCTATGTTGAACCATTAGTTCATGGAAGTTTTTCTCTCATGAGGTGCTGACAAGTTTTCTGTTTGATGTTGGGGAGGAGAGGGATTTTTATTTACTCTGAGTTTGTGTGTGTTGCACTCTGCATTCCTGCAGTGTTATTTGTATTTTTTTTCACACTCTGTATCGCAGAGCAAGTTTATGAACTGTTAGCGTGAGCCAAACAGTAACTTCTGATGTGCATCAGATTATAAGGGCAGGCAGGAGGTGTCATGTCCCCTGGAGCGTTTATGTTGTGCTTTAAGATGCTTGCTCTGAAAATAATTCAAATGTCACGGAAAGAAATGTTTTTCTTTTCTTTTTCTTTTTTAGCAGAACAGAAAATACCTGCACATCTTCTGCGGTGTGTGTGTATATATACAGGTGAAAAAAGCATGGAACAACCAAAGTAGGAAATTGGATTCACTGCTCTGCTTCACTTACATTAAAGTAACAACAAAGTAGGAGTACACATGAAGGGAACAGGCATCATGATATTAAAATGACTAACAACTTCTGGCAGGTTATTGAAATCTTCATCTTATAACTGATGTAAACTCATTAAAGGGAACTCAACCTATTTTACATACCAAAGTCTGTTGACATGTGCTACTGCATATGTGAATTAAGTTGAATAAAACATTTTGTGGCTCCAGAAGGAGCTCAGCGAAGTCTGATAAACTGCCTCAAGTGATATCAAGTGAGGCAGAGTTGGTTGGCTTTGAAGACTACAATATATAGACATAGATAGATAGAGATATAGATATAGACATAGATATAGACCAGGGGTCTCCAAGCTTTTTTCCTCTGAGAGCTAATTTTATAAAATGAAAGTGGCCGAGAGCTATTCACAGCACCACGTTGTACATCGGCAATAGCAGACTTAATTTCTGTCTTACTTTTAGGGTCCTTTAATAACGTTTCAGCCACCGCAGTCATCGCCTCTGTTACAATCTTTTGTGTTTTGTTAGGATGTGCGCCACTAAGCAAAGCCTCTGTTAGTGCGTTAGCCTTCTTCTTCAGTTTGGTAAACAGAGACTTTTGTCTACTAAGCGTTTTAAGCTCCTTTACCGTCTCTGTTCGTAGACTGCTACCAGCCAGAAAAGTCCCATGAAAAGTCGCCGTGGATTTTGGTGAAGTGGTGCTCGACGTTACATCTTTTACGACTGTCTGACACGCTCGCACCGCAAATGAGAATCACACATTTGTCATTCACATGTGTGAAAAAATAACCTGTTACCCATTCCTCATGAAAATGGTCCATTTTTTTTGCCTTTTATTGGCCTAGCTGTTTTCTGTAGTCATTATCAGATCTGGCGTGCGCTTTCTAGTCTGCTAACATCGCCTAATGTTACGACGTCACTGATAGAGTAACCCGTTTAATTGACAGCTGATTGGCAAATAATCATTTGGTGTCAGAAGGGGGCGGGATGTCTGTGAATTTGATTGAATAGAAATTTAAACAGGTTCACAAAGTGACTTTGTGTTATCAAATTTATGCACATATTCTTTGAACCTTTAGCGAGCCACTCAGAAATGGGTACCGAGCTACTGGTAGCTCGTCAGGAGACCCCTGATATAGATATAGATAGATATAGATATAGATGTTGATGAGTCGCATGTTGAAGCCTGGGTCCAATCAGAGGTCGTCGGCTCCGTGTTGTCTCTCTGCGTCTCACAGGTGCACACACAACAATGATCTCGTCATGATGCCGTCCCATGATGAGAGTGGACAGCACATACGGATGACTGGAGGTTCAGTGAGCTGGACCGGAAATAAAACTAGCCTGTTGTTTTGCTGGGTGTGGGGGGGGGGGGGGGGTGGTTGACACTGTTTCTAAGAAACCTACAGACTTATTTGTTTCTTTTATCTTTAATTGCTAACATGCTCTCTCTCTCTCTCTCTCTCTCTCTCTCTCTCTCTATCTTTTCCTTGTTTTCTTGTGCTTCCTGTCTCTTTTTCTTTCTCTGTTTTTAAGATTCAGTCCAAAAAAATGATTACAGAGTCTCAATTTGCTTGGATTTATGTGATGGTTAGAAAATGACTCCGTTAAGACTTGATTTATTCCGTGCTGCGACTGGGAGGGAAGCAAAAATACAGAAAAGACGTGGGCAAAATATGTAACAGTGTGCGTAATCTTTGATATTTTTTGATAGTGCTGGGTTACCTCACAAGCTTCCCTACAAAAATACCTTTTTAGATACTTTGCCCACTTGTTTGCTTATGGCTGCAGCCAGCAAAGCTTGTTCATTTCAAGTTATATCTGTAAGGAAGACTTGAGGGTAGACTGACTAACATATCATAAACGTATTGCATAATTAATGTACGGGCTGAGATTAAAGATTTGAACCCATTCTGTCACGACGCAGGCCTCGGCGACGTCGACGTGCCGCACCAGTGTTTTCCGTGCGACTCGTCAGGTCTACCTCCAGAGAGAGGAGATTGAGGAGGAGTGGAGGGCCTCTCATAACACGCCAAGGTCACCAACTCGCTCGCTCTCTCTGGCTGGGGAACTGCAAGCCTTGGATTGGAGGTGTGTTGCTTTATGTGGGGGCTGCCTCCTAGTCTCTGAATAAATCAAAACACAGAAGGACATTCGCAAAACAAGACACTTTGATATCTCCCTCTCTCTCTCTCGCTCTTCCTTTTGCTCTCTGTCTTCATGTCTCCCTCGTACGACTTCACTAGCTGATGCCTTTTTCCTTCATTTATCATTTTTGTCTTGCATTCTCATCCCCGCTCATCACTTTTCCTGCCTCCTCCTCTCTCCATCTTTTACTGATATGTTCTCACCAGAACTTTCCATCTAAACAACTCTGTATATCTATACGGTCAGTTCCTGACCCTCGCTGCCCACACATTGACCAGCAGCAGCAGTGTTCAACAGGGCATCTGGAACAAATCGACCTGCACAAGGTTCCAGTGGTCGTCTCTCCTGCTGCTACTTTTAAGCTCAGTAGCAGCCTGAAGTGTGTTTGTGTTGGCTCCAACAAGCCAGTAGTAACAAGCCATAATCACTCTCACACCCTGGCGCTGCCTTTCATCACCCTTTAGCAACAAGTAAATGTGATCTGTGGCTAGAAAACAACCACTGCAGGAAGAAGACTTCTTTTAGGCCCACCAAAGAACTTGCTCGGGGGGGATGTTGATGCCCTCAAACCGGTGAAGCTTAACCAGATAGCTCATATTTTCCTCACTCTGCGCAAGGAGCGATGTTTCAACTTGCCCATGTGTCTATTTTGTGTCCACAATGTTTGAAAATGGACACTTTAAATGAGTTTCTTTTAATTTCCCAGGCTGTTCGCATTATCAGGCATGTCATATAAATAGACGTTCACGAACACATACAGACAATCAAACCTTTATTTGTCTCTTTTCTGCCTGATGAGGTTGGGAGCTGAGTAATTTCAACAGTGTGTGAGGCCTTTGGCTCGCTTCAAAGAGTATTTCTGTTGTGAAGACACCCACAGGACAGGCAGTTTGAGTTTTCTTCCTGTTTTGTGCTTATCAGTGATTTTGCCTCTTGTCATTCCTGCCAGCTATGTTGTTGTGTCTATAGACACAGGTTTTCCCCACCATCTGAGACCAAGCATCAAAGAGTGTTTTGTTGTCTCTATGAGTCGTACCATTGTGTTGAGCTCGGGATTCTGTTGCTTTTTGTGGCCTGAGCAGATTCCCCATCTGTAAACCACCTGCCTTACCTCGTGTCACCCTGTCTGGTCCGTGCTGGCCACACATCACTGTTTTCCATTTCCTGTGGATGTTACGCGTTGTCAGTGTGCCTGGCCCTTATCTTATTCCCAGCTATAAACTGAAGAATAACATGGTAGAGCTCAGCTGGGCAGAGCACGGCTCTCCATTGAGAGAAGAGGGGTATTGTAATGGCGGACTAGCCGGGTTTAATGTTGCCTTCGGGGCTTGTTGCTGTGTCTGTTCTTTTGTTGTCTGGAGGGGAAGCTTAACACTCTGTGTTTGTATTTTTGTGTGTGCGTGTCCAACGTGTCTGGTAGTATTTTACAGTCCAGACAGTGCCCTGGAAGTAAGGCACAGGAAATGCCAATGGCATATTCACAGCAACGGGACAGAGCTACCAGATGCATAACAATCTTAGGACATGCGGTGAAAGTTTGTTATATAAACCATTTCTCAGTTGTAAACATTCTAAATGTGTCCCAGTTCATTTCCTGTCGCAGTGTACGTGAATGACATCAGCTGACAGGAAGTAGACATGGACCCAAGCTGTTGCCTAGCAATGCAATTCTGTTGAAAAGGTCTACAGTATATATGAAGCAGGAGGTTTCAGAAGTAGATTTAAGTACAAATGAACACGACTCTTCTGAACTGCAGGTGGAAGGTGAGCCACTTCCTGCCAATAATTGCATGTGTGAACCGATCCATTTCCTGTTGAAAGTCGTTTATGTTTTTCAGTATCAATTACAGGGAAGGCTGACAAGTGAAACATGTCATGTTTGATGACTGTTTCCATGTACTCTGTGAAAAGATGTACAGTATGGGGGGCTGCTATGCACTGATTACATCATCCAATGACATCGTACCCACAGCAATGAAAGCCTGGCCTGAGGAATGCCCTCCACTTGTGTTTTTCTTTCCCCCTTTCTCCCCCCCCCTTCTCTCTCCTTCTCTGTTTCACATAAATGTGGGTTACATGCAATTAACCCATAAAAGGCGAAAACAAAGTTGTTTGAATCATATGCCCTCAGTCCATAAATAGCCCGCCTCATGTCCTGTTGCTGCCTCACACCACAACCGAAGCCCCCACCCACAGTTTTACTATAACTTCACAATAATAAGGCAACCACTAGCAAAGCCTCAATGAATGGCTTCGAAGGAGTCGGGCTAGGCACGCAGGACGGATGAAAGTGTTTTAGCAGCGGCTAGTCACCACACTGCTAGGGTGGAGGCCGAGCTGGCATCGGCACTGGCTCGTGACTGACCAGGCAGGCGGGCAGGGTTGGAGTCAGTGGGTAAACATAGGGAATGGGGGGGGGGGGGCATGGGTGTAGCATATGGTTTAAAAAGAAAAAAAGGAGGCAGGGGGGTGGATAAATAAATAAATAATAGAAAGGCTGTGGAGCGTGGGAGGCTGAGGGCAGTGTTTAGGGGTTAGCAAATTAATGGGTGAGGCCAAAGATTGGGCATGGGGCATCTGTCAGCAGAGGGGAGGGCGTTGTGGTGGAAGGGTGTGGCAATGCATGAAGTAGAGGTTAAGTCTCAGTAGGCAGGAATGAGCAAAAAGAACAATAACAAGCGTCCGTGAAAGTCTGGAAGAAGAATCGCATAGGAAATATTTTGAATATCAGCGCCAGTATATTATTCGTAGCAAGCATGAGCTCATGTGTTGTGTCTGTGTGCAGTGGTGTGATACTGATGAGCCGTTGGTGGTGGTGGTGGTGGTGGTGATGAATAACACTGTGCCTCCAACGGTGCAGACAGCCAGTATGTGCGGATAGGCAAAGAGCACCCAGCAGGGGAGGAAGAGAGTGTTTTTTTGTTGTTGTTGGTGAAGCCGGCTCCTGAAGCCACCCAAGACATGCGTGGCGGTGGCGGTGTTTGCATGTGTGGAGTTAAGGGTAGCTTGATGCATAGCCACAGCTGTGGGAGGGGACGGAGAGACAGCTGGCAGAGCAAAGGGGTGAGTGTAACGAGGAGCGAGTGTGACAGCCACAGTGACTCCTTTGTTCCCACTCACTTGTGCCAGTCACAGCGAGTAGATGGCTGATCTGTGAAGTGACTGAATCCTTTCACAGCAGCACCTAGACCAGATACACAGTCTAGCGTTACACTAGCCCTCTCCTCCGTGCGTTTGACTCTATGCCACAGAGAGATCTGGCAGCGGCAGCAGGAGATTTCCACGAGATGGCCCATAACCATCTTCCATAATGTCAGTGCACCCGTAGAGCACTTATTACGCTTGTGATGATAGTCATCAGTGCGAACATAATTGTAGCGCCGGCAACGTGGAACAGTAGCCCGCTCGCTATACGCTTAGGTAATGAGTGTTGTTGAGGGCTGTTGTGTTCTCTCCTGAGTTATGGTTTAATAAGAGGAGTAATTTTTGCTCCGGTGGAGGAGAGGAGCGCCGTGTGTGCGCAGCGGTCCTGTGTGGCTTCTGGAGGAAATGCTGCTACAGTATGTGTGCGTCGAGTCTTATCGAGGTGCAAGGTCACTGGAGACCGCTTACTCCACCTTTCTTTTATTAAACCTGTCTGGCGTGCGTGTTCACATGGGCATTTATCTTTCTCAGCGCGGTAATTTTCACTCCTCAATGCCAGTAGCCTGTAAATAATAGACCACTGGATGGAGGATGTACTCTATCGCTTATTCCTTCTTACTATTAAAAGCTCTCTCTCTCTTATTACCATTTAAATTTCCAGTTATTTTTTTTCCAGGAGTTCAATCAGCCTTCTCAGCCCCCCGACTTCTTCCTCTGAGTATCTGAACCATTTAGTTCAAGTAGGACAAGTAAAAATAGCCACAAATCAATCCCAAATGTTCTCTGGCTCTTCGCACAACTCGATCTAGGCTAGCACAAACCAACAGGGGATAGAGTGACACGGCATTCAAAGCTGGGCAGAATGACTGGCAGACTGGCACTTCAGAGGAGGGCATGTTCATTAAAAACGGGACTGGTAGCAGTGATTCGGGCCTCGACACACTTTAAAAGCCATTAAAGAGGCAGCGGCGGATTAGGGTTTGTTGAGTTACGATGATGATATGACCTTTTGGTTATTACATGCTTCGGCGGAGATGGTAATCCTCTGAGCTATTGAATTTAGCTAAGTGGAGACCATGTTTCCATTAAGAGATGTATATGACGTGTTCGACACTGCAGCAGCGATTCACAGCCGACCGAATTATCGATAGCGCAGAAATGTAACACACTGTAAAGTGTTGTGTGATTCCACAGATGGCACAGAAAGACCTGCAGGGCTAAGGAGCAATGTGTGTTTATCAGCAGGCGGGCAAAGAGAAATCACAGATCTAAAGATAATTTTTTTATGTATTCATATCATTTTTTATTTATTTATTTATTTATTTATTCAGATCAACTACAAGCATGTTACACAAACATTTTGGATTATTTCTAAATTAAATAATACGCCGTCGTTCCTATCAAATGTAAAAGTAGGCTATTTCTTTTAATCTTTATGTTAAAAATTCTCTCAAATCACAACCAATATTTTCATGTTTAGAATATTTAGAAAGGCCTGCAGTATCGAAACTCCTAGCATCAGCTCACTTTAGCAATGACTATATTTATCTTTTATTTAACCAGATAAAAAACTAATTGAGATAAAATCTCTTTTCCGAGAGCGACCTGGCCAAGGGGGCAGCACAAACATTGTTACAACAATAAAAACAAACAACACAAGCAGACAAATACAACTGTGCCATCACGAGATGGTCTCTAGTTTATTTCTATTTCTATTAATACTTTTATGCCATCTCTTTCTTACATGAAAATGATTCTGCAGTATTTGCAGGGAGCACCACTGCTCTCCCAATTTCTCCAGAAGTTAAATTACCAAATGACCAAAACTGTTGTTGCATGACAAGCTTTGCAAAGGCAGAATTTTGCAGAAACAAAAATGAAAGTAAGGGTGTGTGTGAGAGCGAAATGAAAGAAAAAAACAAAATAAACTAAAATGAATCAGAATCAAAGAAAACTTACTGGTTATTCTTTCAGGAAGAGGAAACAAATGTATTCAACTCCATTTCTGACAAAAACATTGTGCTTGTACCAAAAAACGGGTTGTCTTGTGCTTTGAATTCAAAGACGATGATGACATAAAAAATATTGCAAGCAATGTTTTTGCCATATTTGACGCGGTGCAGGGTAACTGCATGTTTATACAATCAAGTTATACATCGTCAACATTCATAATGGGACCTTATCGCAATTGTACCCTGTCACGACCACACCTGACGACGTTTCTAAGAATCACGAGAGAGAATTGTAACCTACCTTCTGTCACATAGCATGCTGAAGCACGGTGTTTGTGTAGACCTTGTCACACTGTGTTGACCCTGTCCTCGCAAGGCACCAAGCGTATCAGAAACTTTCTGTGCATCGGAGTTTCATGGGAAAATCCTGCACTGCAATGCATACATACACTTGGGCAGAATATACACCAGCATCCTGCGGGTACGACTGTATGGCTCTCCCTGATACCAAATCGTCTGAAAGCAATCCGGGTTTTGTGTATGTTTGTTTAAACACTGAACAAAATGAAAGCCTGGCCTTGGTGGCTCAGCAATCATTTGCAATGGAAATTCCCTGACCCGGGATGCCCAATCCTTCACATCCCATTTAACTCGATGGAGCACATGCCAAGCCCTGCCAGCACTGTGAGCGGAGGGAGTTAAGCTCCTATAATGTAACAAAGCAGGTCTGAAAAAAGCTTCCTAGTCCTCAGCGAACCAGGAGTCCTTTTAGCTTTAAACCCCACTAAGACTGTAGGTAGAACTCTAATGCTTTTTGTAATACTCGGTAATAAGAAAATGCTCAGGGTATCATGTCACTTTTTGTTCAGCAAGCAGCAGTGAAATATTAATCCTTTTCACAACCTCCATGTTAGCTGTTTTACAGGGCCAAACTTTACCTTACAACATAATTTATCTGTAAAAACATGTTTACCCAATTTACTGTATAACACTATTTCACAGTTAAATTTAAAGTCTTCCTCGACTCAAAAATGTGTTTTGATTATTGTTGCGTCACTTGGGTGTTTGACTTTCACTGTGCAGAATAATAGATGTGCAGAGTTTGAGAAGTCTGTCTACTGAAGGAGGAAAGTTTCTCTGTGCTCTCCTTGAGTCTCAGTTTAAGATGTGTGCTGTAAGTACAAGCAGGATTTTGTGATATTACAACTAATTTGGACGCCAATTGTGGTGAAATTTGTAAGTTGCAGAAGTGTGATGTGGAAACTTGAAACCTCCAGCCCCCACATGCTGTGAAGTAGGAGACATCTTTTTTTTCAGTAGTCTAACTTTTGAAATGAACAATATTTACATATTCATAGATTCTGGCTTTTTAATGAGGGAGAAAGGGTAGAATTTTAAAACTATGTAAATTCAACTTTTTTTGTGGAAAAACCACACCAGACACAAAATCCCGAAGTATTAAAGGAACAGTGTGTAACATTTTGGGGATCTATCAGCAGAAATGGAATATAATATTAATAACTATTTTTTATTAGTGTATAATCACTAAGGTTCCTCTTCAGTGTGCCTACTGAGACTTCATTTTTGATTATCTTACATATCCTTTTCTTGTTTTTATGGCCAATTTTCAGTAAAATCTTTCATCATATTTGGTGGGAAGTTACGTAACAAGGACATGAAAGCACTTATTTTTTCATGTGGTATAGATAAGGCCCGTCATTTTCCCCCTGGTTACAATCCCTCCATCTGTGTTCATTCATTTCGATAAGAGACGTGTTTAACAGGATGGGCGCCATAACACACGAAGCCTAACACTCACAGTAATTACCGCACTCTGCCATAGAAAAGTTCTTCTTTCTCTCCAAATTGAGTGAAACTAAGCCTTTAGCTACAGTATTGTTCTTGCATAATCCTCCCTGCTCTATTCTGGGACTTCCACACAACTCATGCCTGGTCGGCAGAGTGCTCCGCTGCTCTTTTTGTGGGTTCGTGGGTGTGAGCGAGTAACTTCCCAAAGCACCTGCCTGTTTGGTTTTCAATTAACAGACAGAAGACGTGCCATCATTATCTACCACCTGAGCATTGCTAATCCAGTTAAAGGATGGGAGATCCCTCAAGAGCTTGGGTTAGCTGGGATGGGGTTAGCATTGGGTTTAGCTGGGATGTGATAACCACTGTCTGTGTTTTATGAATGAGAAGAAGCCCCGCAGAGGGGTGTTATACGTCTGTTGTCCTTTGCTTTTGTATTCACTTGTGGTTGTGTGAGCATCTTTTCCATAATAACCTTTTGTCTGGTTTCTCCCTGCTGTCTGGGGTGTAATTTTAGCACTTTGAGGAAGTGTGATTTCAGCCCTTTCTTCATTTCTAAACTCTTTTGTAGAATCTAAAGAAACTTGTGCAGTTAGTAGATGAGTGTGGATTTTTAATAATTTCTACCTTTTTTAAGATGACTTTTTTTCTTAGAAGAACTGAGCAATTTTCCAACTCCTGCTCTTGTAAGGATCATTTTTAAATTTACGTAACATAATTTGTATGAGCCAGACCAGCAGGCATGTTGGTGGTGAATAAAACATGCCTATCGTGACGCTGTGTTGGAGAAGAGTTATTGATTTGCCCCGCAGTAACGCAGTTTGATTAGTTACACAGTGTGGAAACAGGTCATAACTTGATGTGTTTTTTCAATGAAGGGCCCAGCTCCATAACATGAACTGTGTCGGTGTTTTTATAGACAACAGGCAGTTTATGTTTATGTGGTTGTTTTGCCTTCTCTGAAATGCACCCACTTGGAATGAGAGGGGGTGTGAGAGAGGGAGAGAGGGAGAGAGGGAGAGAGGGAGAGAGATGCTCTGATGCGCTCGCTGTTCTGTTAGAGTAGTCAAGGTCACTTTATGATGGAGGCGTTTTTCTGCTTGTGAATGAAGAATGCAGTGCTGGTCCCTCCTGATGCAACAACGCCTCCCGCCTCCTCCAGCACACACACAAACACACACACACATACAGGCTTCATAGTTAGACAATGGGACTATAGACCTGTTTCCATGACTTCCCTCTGTGACCAACCAAAAAGCACCATTCATCCCCGCCTCGGTCACGTGACCTGGCAGGGTTTTTGTGTGGTCCCTACCCATCCCCTCTATGCATTCTCTCTCACTCACACACACACACACACACACACACACACACACACACACACACACACAGAAAGAGAGAGAGAGGGGTCCAGTGAACTTTTTCAGGATGGCTTGTTCCTTGAAGCGTGGCCCCAGAGGCTCCAATCATTGTTGTCAGCCGTGATCAGTCAGGGGGAAGCTCTGGTCAAACCATTCCCCCTTCTCCCCCCCTCCACACTTTCTGCTGCTTTTAAAGAATTGCACTTTGATGGTGTGTTTTTCTACATCACAAACTTGTGTGTCTTTTGGAAACAAGGCACACGTTTGTTGGACTTCAGCTTTGCTTTTGACGACAAAGAAGGGAAAGTTTAATATCCTAAAGTCGGAAAATGTCTTTATTTCTTACAACTCTTCAATCGTTTGTGTCTCCCATGTGGTAATATTAAGAGATAGTACTTTGATTGGAGTTTGCTAAAGATAATATATCAATATACAATATTTATTTATGTATATAATATAGGTAACAGTACAAGAGTTCAGACTGTAACTTTATCCCCCCCCAAAAAATCATAGCTCATATTTTTTTTATATCTTTCAGAGTTTGTAGCGGACTCTTACAGCGAGAGTGAAGAAATCTGGTATCATATGAAACTAGAAAACCTAAGGAATCGATTGGTACCATACATGTCATGTTAACTTGTCGGGAAGAACGCTAGTTACGCTCCAAAGTTGCGTTAAATTTTGGCGAGGAAAAAACTTTCATGGCCATTTTCAAAGGGGTCCCTTGACCTCAAGATATGTGAATGAAAACTCTGAGACAGAGTGAAAACTGTATCTGATTAGATAATACCGATGTTGACAAACTGCATAATTTGCAGTTAAAAAAAGGTAATAAATCGCAATATGTCACAATAGATCTTATCGCAATACTCAGCATATCGCAAAATGTTTAAAATCGCAATAAAATCGTATTGTGACTTAAGTATCGTGATGATATTGTATCGTGGGGCCTCTGGTGATTCCCACCCCTATTTTGTATGCGTATTTCTTTGATACCCTTTAGTTTGATATGTGACTAAATTCTTTGCTACAAATTCTACGCTATTGTAAAAGTCAGTCTGGAGTACTCCGAATTTCCTCAGTTTAGAAAACATAAAAGGTTTCCGACTACTTTCCAATTTGGCAATAGTAGATAGAAAATAGTAGAATAGAAACCCCTGAGTTTTTCTGTGTCAGTGATCATTTGAGTCACATTCCAGTGTGTTCCTTTAAGCATACCGGCTCCTAATGGTTCAGCTACAGTATGTAAGTTGATTACACCAAAGACCCCACGGGCCTGCAGCCAGACCAGCCACTGTGGAGTCTTCTGGGGACGCACATAGCATAGCAGACATTTTTATCTCCCAAACCCACATCTCTGGCTGAGGTCATTTATGGTTTAGGAACCGCTGTTATCAGCCTCAGAATTTAAACTGAGGTCCATAAAAGCCTTCTGGTGAGGACCAGAACGAGCGAGTGGTTGAGTGCAGAATTTCTTTTTGGGGGGGGGAAATTGGTGATGGTGCGCCGTCTTTCATGGTAACTCTGGCCGTATTCGTGATATAGAGCATCTTTATTTCTAAGGATCTCAGCCTGCTTACAACTAAAATAGATACTAATGTCTTTTTGCTGATCGCGCAAGTCAGCATGTACACCATATGGTATATTGGTTGCTCTCATCACATCCAGAATCCAACAATGTTTCTCGCTGCTGCAGAAAACCTTATGAGTTGTGATCTGCTTTTGAAGACGTCATTGCATCAGGCGGTATTCCCATAACTCAGTCCTTCTACGTATGTCAGTTTGCAAAGAAATGCAAGATTCAATTCAAGATTCAAGATCAAAATACAGTGTGGAGAGCGAGCATTTGACCTGGATAGGCTGCTTTCAACAGGGCTGAGAAGCCCGAGAGCAGAAGGTCACACTGTCAGGGACTCATGAAGCCCGTGGGCTCGCTCACACATATACACTTTTTTTTCCTAGCTGGCAGTGAAAAGGCTTCCAGGGTAAACACCTAATTGTGCTCCTGTTTTCTGCTTTTAAGCTCTCACCGCCGACCTTGATGCTGACTGATATTGAGTTATGTAATGGGGGAGGATGGCATGTTATTTTTAAATCCAAAGAGAAAGATTGTGTTTGAACAGAGCACATAGCCTATTGTGTTTCAGTTAGCAAGGCAATGAAGGGAAAAAACAAATGGTCACTTTACATAACACTCTTGAATACACAAGCTGTGAGTGCAGAGGATTAAAATACACACAACGGGGTATTTTTAATGGTACAGGTAATGTTTCATAAGCACTTAAATATCCCAAAATATCACGAGTATATTTATTAGGGAACAGTGATGAACCTTATTAGTAAACAATGTGTCACCATGTTTGTCTGCTCACTCCTCAGCATTTTGTAACTCTGATGCTGGATGCTGTAAACATCCAATCAATTAGAATAAAAATCCAAATGAAATCAGTCATGATGTTGATAATGAGATAATGGCAGTTGGCCATCAAAACACCAAACATCTTTATTAGTGGTCAGTATTTACTGAATTTCAGATCAACCATGACCACTTTGTTGTGATGATGTTGTTTTTTAACACTATTTGTGTATGTACACCTATTTGGTAGTATTTTCATCATATATTACTTATAAGGAATGGGACAGCTTCAGCTACGTATTTTACCGTACAGACGTATCAATCTTCTCATATAACTCTCAGCAAGAGAACGAGTAAGCGTGCTTCCCAAAATTGTATTAATTTAATAGAAGTAATATTTGTGAAAAATTGCCCTTGTGAATCAGCATGTTGGCAGCTTATTACACAAGCATAATTTTCACAGCACGATCAGTAATAAGCTTGCTGTTTTAGGCTATTTGTTGCCTTCTTTGCAGGCTGAGTTTATTTTTCATCATAGCTCATTCACTGAACCGTTGTGGTGTAAAAACTACTGCGAGACAAGCAGGGAGTCAGCAGCACATTAGCCTGTATGACCACGTTCCCATTATTACTATTATAAAGTATCACAGAGGATAATAAGGGGATAGTTGCACAAGCCGTGGGCAGTGAGACCCGACTAACAGTGTAACTCTACTTGACATTTCATGCAGTAAGATAGACCCAGGAGTGTTTGGTCCAATTAAGTAGCCGCTGTAGCTCGCAGGTTATTAACTTTGCCTCTGTGGTCTTCACTGCAGGCTGTGGCTGTTCTCTCTGTATAAAAGGTGCAATTTGAACTATATTTTTACTGGGGGAAGTCTATTCTTAACTCCTCTTTGTCCAATTTTTTGTCCAGAAAACAACGCAGGGAAATTATGCCACATACATGTACTACCAGTTCTGGAAAGCTCTACGGTAATGTTCATTCATTACGCTGTTTTGAATTGACGTCTCTGTAACGTAATCATGCATTACTGTATGTGTTGATGGTTTGCAGACTGTCTGACCAGCATGTGCATACAAGGATGTGTGCTGATGATGTTGATCTGGACATCTAAACTGCAATTTAATGGAAGAATCTTCTGCTGGTATTACATATGGCCCATGATAATTAGATTACATGTAGTCCCCCAGTAAAACTAATCCAGTTCAGACTTCCTCCTCAGAGTCTCCCGAGCAGGAAGTCTGACTCTATCTCCTGTATCGTCTTCATTTTTGGAAATACTGGGACTCTGTATTTCTACAGGCTAATAGCTTGTGTTTATTCATTTGTACAAAGACAACTAGCATATGTTAACTTAGCAGCCAGCCAGAGCCACAGTTGTTTCTTGAAGGAGATGGCAACTGTTCTGTTTTGAGAGCTTGTGTTGTTTTGGGAAGCAGGACACTGTGTGATCATACACCTACTTGTTGTGAGGTGTTGTTTTGCAAGGTGATGTGCAGTTTGGAAACTAAAACGTGGCCCAGCTCTCCGTCCGCAGGAACCATATGTAACACAGACCACTCTATGTTTGAATGCATGGATCATAACGACTCGAGTTTGATGATTACATGTAAAGCATGTTGCTCCTCTTCAAGTGGAATACGTTTGGATGTGGTTTTGAATAATGGATGATCCCCTGAGGTGTTGTGGAATTATCTTTGCCTGACAACCTCCTCTCCAAGCAGACTGTGGGAATGTGCATGAAAGAAAGTCTGTGAATAAGAAAAAAGGGTTATGAAACAATAATCGAGCGAATGACGTCGACACCCACATCGAACATCTACATTTTTACATTTTTTTGGTTTTCAGCTGACACACTCATCTAGAGCCAATTAGAGCTGAGTATAACCACAAGCTCAAATTTCTGAATCACCAATATGCAGGGGTGTGACGAAATATCGTGCCACGAAATATTGCGATATAAAAACGTGACGATATGCATCGTCGAGACGAAAAACTGAATCGCGATGTTTACACAAGCAGAGCGCGTTAGCTCGGCAGCTAACAGCTAACTGTAAACACGTGTAAGTTATTTAGTTGAGTTGTGAATGACTTTAGTTCCCTCTAGTAAGCAGTGTTTCATTGTATGTGTCCGGGGAGTTTATTGTGAAGGGAGGAACGGAAGACGTGAAGCGGTGATGCGCTGTTTTGACAAGGCTGCAGACTACGGAGCCTCCGTGTTATTGATTTATTATCTTCATAAAGTATAGGAGCAGCGTAACCCTCGGCTACACAAGACTGAAACTAAAGCTGGCAGTAGGCTGTGTAGTTTAACTGTTTAGTTTGTCATGTATCTTACTGGTAAACTGATCAGCTGGCTGAGACACATATCTATTCTTTTAATTCGAAGCAATAGGTCGAGAGCCAGGCCAGCTGTTTCCCCCCCACTTCCAGTCTTTGCTGAGCTCTATTGGCTGTAGATTCATGTGAAAGATATGAGAGTGGTATTGATCTTCTCATCTAACTCTCTGCAAGAAACCAAATGTTTTTTTTCCACCACAAATATTGATTTCTTTAATACTATACTATACTTAATAGTCAAAAAGATACAGTATGTTTTTAGTATAGTATACTACACTCCACTGGAAGCTGCTTGATATCCTCCTGGATCCATCTTTCTCATATATATTCACATTCTATATATCATTTTGTCATATTGTCTGTATTGTAATTTTATTTTATTGTGCTTTTCCTGAGGTTTCTTCCATTTTTCCCTGTTAAGAGGTTCTTTTTGGTGAGCTTTTCCTTATCCGAAGTGAGGGTCATAAATGACTGAGGGTGCTGTCAGCTGTAAAGATTGTAAAGCCCCCTGAGGTAGATTTGTGATACCGGGCTATATAAATAAAAATGACTTGACATTATATACACTATACACTTCTGTGCACTAGGGTTTTATGGTTTTACAGCACAATTTTTTTTTCTTGCCTTGTAAATAAAACAAGCGCCTCCAAATCACTGCTACACCAGCATGCAAGCATCCTTGTTTTGCCAGTCAAGCATCTGATTCTCAAAAACCTTTCATGTTTGCTAGTAGTAATTATGTCACATTTCTTTCAAACGCTGCTTCGACGCAACATGCCTCGCATACTAAGTCTGAATAGCTCCTGATTGGATCAACAAACAGCCTCGACAGTCATGTTAACGGCACTGTGACCAAACTACAATCTGCTGCTCCTTGAGCCGGTAAAAAAAGATGACGATTTAGATGTGCTGATGGGGTTTATCAAACCAGAATAAGTGACGTACATGTAAACACAGCAGCAGGTCATGATTACACACCGCTTCTTAGCAGTTGCAAATTCCTCAGCGGTGTTTGACCCGAGCACACAGGATCTGATGAGGGGGATTTTGAATGGTTTGAAAGGTACTCCGTCTGAAACAGAGTACAGCATCCTGGATGGGTCAGTGGTGCTGACGGAGAGCACAGAGGCAGGGTATTCACGAGGGAGATGAGATAGTTTGGATAGATTATTAAAGCTCTGACATGGAGTTGGGCCCCTGTGAGATCTCTGACTCAGCAGACTTCCCTCTGTTTGAGCTTCCCTGACGGACAGTTGCGTGTAGATCACAAACAATATTATTAGCTGTCTTGCAAGGATTCATTCGTTATAAAGGTCCTCTAAACTTTTTCACTTCCTCAGGTCTCCGTGACACCAAACTCATGACAGCTCAACTCGAGCGCATCCCCGTCTCCTTTCTCTAATTTCTCTCAGCGTGGCACAAGACAAAAATCTCAACAAGGATATGACGTGCTTCTATTAGCTTGTTGTTATTTCGCTGGTGTTGCTGTGTTGAAATGTTTTCCTGCTTGGCTGTGTTTCTGAGGCTCTAAGGGAGTTTGAGTCAGAACTGAAAGTCCTGGATGCTTGCCTTTATGAGGCTCATACGAACCAAAGTCGACCTCAGCATGGGTGGAGTAAACATCTGTTTTTGTGTGACACTCGCACAGATGGCCTGTTGAGCTCTCGGTCTCAAATGAAGATGTCATCGCACTGTTCAAACAGTAAATGTTTCATTTAGTCATTTTGCCTCTTAGCTCATGATCAGTGGTCTCTTGCGACAGTTTGTGTAAACCATTGGACTCAATCTGTTGGCACTTGTAGACTGTTCTGATTGTTGCATCAGTGGTGATGGGGGGGAAGTGAAAGCATGGCGTGCTACGTTTGTGGTAATCACCTGCTCTCTGGCCGTCTTTGAACAGCAGCATTAAATGCATCACTGAACCTAACTTGGCTGTGAAAACATTAACACTTTCGTGCATTCCTAAATCATTTTTGAGACTTTCCAGTAGGTTAGCTGTCTGCTGTAACAAGTGCGGTACTCTGAATAAGACTTGGGTGGAATTTCTTTTCAGGATAAATCATTAAAGCAATAGTTCAACATTTTGGGAAATACACTTATTTACTCAAGTCTGTACAGCAAATTTAAGGCTACAGTCAGCAGCCGATTAACTTAGCTTAGCATAAATACTGGAAGTAGGGGGAAACTGCTAGCCTGGCTCCATCCAAAGGTAACAAAATCCACCTTCAAGCAGCTCTAAAGCTCACTAGTAATTACCTTATATCATGTTTGCTTAATTCATACAAATTCATAAAATTCATTCATTGCTCCAGGAAGTTACTGCTCCCCGGCCAAGAAATAGTCTGGTACACCCCCGTAAAACCACCAATGTCTATTCTTTCTTTGTACGAATTAAACAAGCAAGATATAAAGTGATTAGTGAGCTTCAGAGCTGCTGGTTAGTGGATTTTTTTTACCTTTCAGCCCGTTCGCAGGAAAAAGAGCACTGTATGAATGCCACGGTAATGCACAAGGTATTTAGCCTGCAATAAGAATGCCTTTTTTGCTTTTCGCGTATCATTTATACGCCATGTAGTCTGTACTGACTGCAGTGTAAACACATCCACGTAAATATGCTACACTCAGAGCTAGTGACGTACAATAAAAGCAAGAAAGACCGCTTATGGCTGACTTTTAACCAGGAGACCAATGTTCGAGACCTGTGTTTTGTTTTGTAAATTACATTGTTTCTGTACGTATTTTGCGGACATTACCGTAGATTTGTTGCGTGCCGTACAAATGACACCTGAAAAGCGGGTAGGTAAGCTAACCTGCTTTAAGGCTCCAGTAGTTTATTCTCACAGCAATGCACTGGAGGAGGGGAACACTAATGAGATATTCATGAGATATGATTACCCTTAATGAATCCAATCAGCTCAATTAAGTGTGTTTTTAATTTCTAGGGATGCATGGTTTCTTTCTTCACACACGTGAATCTCAACTCGCTGTCGTCTTATCTTTGAATTTTGCCGCTCTTTCGTCTGGCAGACATGTTTCCTCTTTTCTCGACAAAACGCCTACTTCCTCCTTCTGTGTGTCTCTCTCAGCACTCTCGTTGGCCCGAGGCGAAGCACTGCACAAACCGTTGTGAAGTCTTTGTCTATGGCTTATGATGCTGAAGGCACTTCACTTGCAGGCAGACACTCAGACTAAAGTTGCTTATAGAAAACAGCTGCCTTCTCCCTCTGCTTTTAAGAAGTTGTTTGCACAAGAAGCAGATTGATTGGGAGAAGAACTACCAAGCCCGTTGGTTGTCAAGTTTTCCGGGTGAGTCCTCGCGTCTTCATGGTGTGTTTTTTTTTACTCTTCCTTCACGCTACACACAGGATGCAGTAGGCCTCAGGGTGCGGCTCTGTGCACCCTCCTGCCTCCTCTCCTCTCCAGTGTGTCACCAGTGGGCACGAACATTGTGGTTAGATGTTTGCAGTCTGGAGAAGTAAATGTCTCGGTACGTACTGTACATGCTCGCTGGCTGATGTGAGATGGGACTCGACATTTGGTTTTCCACATCTAACCAGAGAGGAGTGGAAATGTCAAAGAACGGACGTGTTTTAAGACAGTTGAGCGTTGTGGCCTCATGGTTTTTTTTTGGGGGGGGGGGGGGGTGTCAGTGGAAATGTGGTGTCAGTAGTTTATGATTTTTGGAGAGATAAGGAAAGAGGATCCTTACTCTGCTGATAAATCTGCTGCGTTGTAAAGTAATTACTTGGCAATATGAAGGTTCCTTCACAATACACATTATGGATTAGTTTTGTGCCTGCGGGCCTAATTTCGCCTCGTGTTTTCTTTTCCTCTGGCAAGTGTCTCCTTGTCTCTAAATGTTCCAGTGTTTTGATTATCTGCGTTTGCAGAATGCCATCCAAGTGCCTCCTAATTGTTTCTGACTCACTTGTTTACCTCAAATTGCTGGCTTGCTCTGCTCACAACACACTATTTAGGCTACGCTTGTACCTTGTTCAGCAATACACTGTAGCTCCGTGCTTCACTCGTTCTCCTGTGTGTGTGCAGATTTATGTAGACACACGTACAGTAGATTCAGCTGTGAACAGTATGTGCACCAGGGTCGCTCGGTATCCTGTTAGCTGGCTCACACCTCTGTGGGAGGTCAGTTGGCTGCTGTTGAGAGTTGTTATGAGCTGCTGGTACCGACGTTTGACAGGATATCCTGGTTGCGGCATTACCGTTTAGTGAGAACCAGGGCGGGTTTGTGACACAAAGAGGCCTGCGAAGAGGCACTCAGATAGAAGTCATCAGGCTGTTGTGATGCTTGTCTCCAAACTTTAGAAGATGCCATACTGAATTCAATTTAAAAAAGCATGCCCTCATTTGATGCTTTATTGTTTACGGAAAATTTCGGGTGTTTTCTGTGTTTGTATCCACATGCATGTCAAGTGTCTTAGAGCATGGCACTTCCTCCTTTGGGCCCTAAATCTTGAAGCCATATTTCTAAAACCTGACCTCAGCCTTCCCCCTTTTCCTTTTGTCTTCTTCCTTTATTTGGAGCTCTTTTGCCAGCCCTTTGTCTGAGAGCCAGCAGCTTTCCTGTGGGCTGGGTGTTGTTGGGTATGTGTGTGTGTGTGTGTGTGTGTGTGTGTGTGTGTGTGTGTGTGTGTGTGTGTGTGTGTGTGTATATTTGGGAGGGATTGGGCATAACACAATAGCATTTTTAAGATTCTTAGTGTCAGTTTAGTCTTTCTGTTACTGTCGGGGCCAACGTACGTACAAATGTTGTGATGAAGAGTCTGTAAAAACTAGGATAAAGGGTTTGATAGCTGAAAGTAATGGATAAGCAGATGAAATAGGAAGCCATAAGTATATCACAATCAGAATCAGATTTATTTGCCAAGTACATACATACAATAAATTTGCCTTTTGGTTTTATGCATGAAATAGAAAAAAAACAGCCAATGACAAGAGAAACAACAACAAAGCTGGAAAAATAAAGGTAAGGAATAGACAGGACATACAGGATTATGTACACAATTATTGATAAAATAGGTGCATATATAAATTATGGCTGACCCGAATGCTTAAACCATTAATAAAATATAGTGTCTATGTACAATTGAAGTGTTCTGTAAGTTTTAAACAATACAAATAGTGCAAAGAAATGAATACTGAATGGATTTACATGTACTGGATGATGAGAGTTTGAAATAGCTAAAAGTAATGGATAAGAAATCAACACATTTGGAACATGATGGATGGTGTTGATGAGGCGGTCCTTGAGTTCATCTGACAGGGCTGAGGGGGGAACATCAGACAACTTTCAACTAGAGAGGGTAGTAAAACTCCTTTTCAGATTGGTGTTAAGTTACTCTTTAAGGGTGTGTGTGTGTGTGTGTGTGTGTGTGTGTGTGTGTGTGTGTATTTCTGACATGCACGCACCTCCCCTCAAGGGTGTAACATGACCATCCTGTGGCTAATAGTGTGTGTGTGTGTAGGCGTGTGAAGGCGTCGCGCTCGGAGCAACAATAACTCAGTCCTCAGCGCCATGTCGGTGGCCTTTTGTATCAGCTCTCAGATAAAGGATGGTGTTCTTTTAGTAGGCTGTCGCACACAAACGCATAGACACACAAATGCACACACACACACACACACACATAGGCCCCTGCGGCGAGGCGGGCCCTTTGTAGAGGCATCAGATGAAGAGCTAGAAGGGGTTCTTTTGAAATCCACCCAGCACAGGTTAATACAGACACACCCACACACAGACATCTGCATTATACTATAGAGCGTGAGTATATAGACCCAAAATGCACACAATGTTGTGAAACTTGATGGTGCACACACACACTCACATGAGAGCTTTGGCACCGGATGGCGAAGTTCAAGAGCATAAATTTCTGAAGCCTCAGAAAAAATTTTGATTGCCAGTGTGGCCTCATGCTGTTGCTTGCCTCATGGTATGCGTGGGTAAAAGGGGCTGAAATGGACTTTTTATGTTTGGTTTCCCGCATTTGGTTATATGATGTTGCTGTTTATGACAATGATAGATTAGAATGTTCTCAAAACCATAATAATTACAGCTTGAAATTGGATCATTTTGAGTCAGGTTTTCATGAGAAGTGGCTGGACTATAGGTTGTTTGAAACCAGTACTGAGCTCGGGGCGGCTGCTTATGTGGTCGGCTGTCTTTGTAGGTTGAGGTTACATCGAATTGATGGTAGATTTTTTTAAATTGTAGAAGAGAGACGAGTCAAAAGATGGAATCAGCGGGGGAGATATTTGACCTATAGCATCAGTAACTTTTATGAAAAAGGCTTCCGTTAAACTTTCATTCATATCATATCAATTATTTAAGCTTATTAACTTTATAGTTTCAATCAGGGCCGTCAGCGTTTGGATCAAATAGCTTGTGAAAAATAAGATGCGTCAGATTTAGTAGCTATAACAGTTATTTCAATGTATCATATTTACCTAAATATGTTTCTATTAGGGGTGGGAATCACCAGAGGCTCCACGATACCATATTATCATGATACGATCTTATTGCGATTTTAAACATTTTGCAATATGCTAAGTATTGCGATAAGATATTGTGATTTATTACAATTTTTCAACTGTATCGATTTTTTTTCCCCCACCCCTAGTATCTATGTATAGGATCAGACTCTGTATCGGAGATACCCATTATTAAAGGACTGATCAGGATCAGAGCCAAAAAACTGTCATCAAGGCATCAATGAAATTAATTTGTGGCCTGACATATACAGTATGTATGTATATATATATATATATATATATATATATATATATATATATATATATATATTATAAGTGATTCACGGGCCATGGGAGATCACACGGTCTGAGGTGTTTAGCATGCATCACGCTGCTCAGAGTCTCTCCAAATTAAGTGTCAATTAAGTGCAAAAGCCTGAGGTCATTTTAAAATCCCCTACAATTTAAGTGTTGACATAGTTTGGGGGAAAAAAGAAGGACAACCGTTTTAATCGGAGGTTGGGCTGAGTGCTGCTCGGTCACACTGACATTGTGTGTTAAAAACCGCTGCTTCATGTTCTCTCACACCGTTTGGGTTCACAGTAAAAGGTCCCATGGGAGCAGGCAGGAAAGGATGAGCTTTACTGAGATCATGTTCCCCTTGATATTCATATACCCTCCTAGTCTCACTCCATTTGTCTCTCTCTCCATCAGCGAGTCCTTAAAAAGTTTGAATTGCGCTTCAAACTGTTAAAATCCCTTAAATACAGCAAATAGGCGTCTTCGTTTTCACCATGTTATGCCGTTATAAAGTTGTTGCTATTAGAAAGTGGTGTCGATGGATTCTGTGGCAAAGCTGGAAATATGAGGCAAAGTCACAAAGTTATTCTGCAGGATGTGCGTGACCCCTCCAGTAGTAGACCTATTCATTTTATAGTGCGTATTACTTGTACATCCAGCTTTTTGTTGCCTTATCTTTTATAAGTTGTTCTAAAATTCACTTACAGTTTAGGGAATATTACATTTGGCTTTTGCTGCTCTGTCTTTCTTGCTCTAACCCTCTTTCTCTCTCTTCTCTTATTCTGTCCTCTCATCTTTATCTTTTGCCGTTTTATCAGCTTTTTTCTTTACTTGTTCTGTTTTGCCTTTTTTCTCTCCTCTCTCTATCTGCCTTGCTTTTTTATCCTCTTGTATTTCTTCAGTTTATCTTAATCTATACTTTTGATGTCATTGTCTCATGTTATCTTTGTCTGCCATCCTTTAATTTCTATTACATCTCACTCCCTTCCTCCCTCTCTGTGTCCTCTCATGTTCACTTGCATTTCTCACCTTCATCGCTCCATCTCCTCTCTTTCTCCTTCCCTTCCCTCTACAGACGATGTGACCCTCACATTACACATCATGAATTATTGAGGTGAAACCCAGCACTCTTCTGCTGCCCAACAAATCACAGGCCTTCTCTCTTTCCCTCTCTCCTCTCCTCTTTATTGATGGTTTTGTTCCTTAATTTCGACCTCTGGCACCAGATCAGATCACAGGGTAACATGAGATTTCGTTTTTTTTTCAACTCTTTCGGAGCTAATCCTGAGGAATTATGGCCGCTGTAACCCAGCGGCACATGCCTCTCTTGTTACGGCAGGTGGGCGAGTGCTTGAAGACAGATTAACTGCACACATACACATTCACAGATTACAATACCTTGCTGGACCGCAGCCCAGTCAGAGTGGTGTGATGGCTTCGGCTGCATGTTATTGCATACAGTACATTAGTGCAATTAAACAATGGAAGGATTGTAAATGTAGAATGAATGAAAAAGAGGTTGTTTAATGTTTTTCATTGTCTGTCTGATTTATGTTTTGTGGTCATTCTGCAAAATAATATGTTCCGAGGAGAAAGAGACTTGGCAGGAAATAGAGAAACGTTAAATGTGGTCGACAAAATGCATGAACAGTGGAAAAGAAGAGGAAAGGAACGAAGCGGGGGTCAGATCCGGAAAAATTTTCTCCTGCAAATTAAAAAAAGATGGAGTGAGCTCTATGTCCCGTTAGCGAAAAATAAACACACACTCACTCACTCACTCACACTCAACTGAACCAGGTTGCAGCAAATCACCTGCTCTTACATGATGAGCTCTGACAGCAGCTAGCTCGATAACAAGGTTCCATTTACACTGTAAAGGGGCTGCGATGAGATGCCAGAGCGACAAATTGGGAATTGATACACAGCCCCCCAGGCTATAGCAAAACACTCATGATGACATGAAGAGAATATATGAGAGAAACACACACACACACACACACACACACACACACACCTCAGAAAAAATTGTGAGACACCTTGTTGCTCTGAAGTTGTTCCCCCGGAGCGGTGTGTGTGTGTCGATCGCAGGAAAAACATGTTGATCAAATGAGTGCCGGACCATTTGTAGCCCTGCTCACGGTGTGCTGGTGTGTTGAACCGCTCTGTCTCTCAATTACATTTGAGCCCAGTTTCAAGGGATTTACTGTGGCTGTCAGCGATGAGATAGGTGTGTGTCCTGGTGTGTGTGTGTGTCTCCAATCAATAAGCCTCAAGGCCGTCCATTTGAGTCATCTGTAGTTCTCGGAAGATGATGACAAGGTGCTCGGAATACACACACATACAATACAGACGCACACACTCGCTGTCTTTACTCGAAAACCAAAGCAAATCCTCAGTCAGAAGGACAGCCTTATATTTTGACTTCACACAGACTAACGATCCACTCTCCGTTGTAAAGTATACTTTCTGTTTATCACATCTTGCGTATCGTTTCTGTCGGTTATTACAGTATTGCACTCACCAATTGCTGGAATGTGGGAGCACAGCGGCATGGCACACCAACCCTCTGTTGGGTAACAGCGTCACTGTTTCTGAAATATATCTTTGGCATTTCTGTACCCATTTCGATACCCAGATTCTGCTATATCTACGATAAGCTGTATCGACTGATACATCATCCAATTTTTATTTATTAGGGCCAGGGCCCAACGGGACAAAAGTGCCAGGAACCTTTTTCGATTTTGTAAAGAATATTAGGGCCCAAGGGGCTTGGGATGCTCAAAAACAAAAAAGTGATTGGGCTCGGGCATGGCCAGCAGGCTCCATGGCGCCCCCAAACGCAAGCCATGGTTGAGATAAAGTTCCTCTTGATGTTCATGAAATTTGATGGGATCATTGCTCTCATGTTTAAGAATATATTAAACTTTTTTTTAAATGTTTTCACCTGACAGGAAGTCAGCCATATTGGATTTCGTGTGTTAATTTTCATTTTACCTACATGTTTGAGAAATTTAGGATGCACTCACAAAATATGGCACCTATGTTCAAACTAATTATTATGAGGATTGATATCACAATTGAGCTTGGGCGTGGCATGTCGGCTCTATAGCGCCCCCTAATTACTTGGGTGCCTGGAAAGTTGCGAAACTGAGTTTTTTCAGCCACGTCAACCAGCGTCCTGCCAGTACCTCCGACGTGCACAAGGGGCGAGGGCCCGTTCATCGCTGCTTGCGGCTTTAATTGAACTTGCGACAATTTGGGTATTAACTTTGTTTCCCTTCATTTTCTTTTCCAAATTAGTTTGGCTGAATGAGTGTTTGTGTAAAACCTCTCATCTTTCTGCTCATGTTTCATGTCAAGTTGGATTTTTAGTACCGCATTCCCAGACCTCAGCAATTGACTTTGTGACAGTGCCACCAAAGTTGATGACAATTTTAGCATTATCGATAGGAATGCTACAAAGCTACAAAAATAAGACCCATGTTGTCATAAACTAAAATTATCCTTTTAGGTTTGCTCTTTTTTGGAGTTGAAACGAGACAAAGAGCCGACGACCATTCTCGCGGGTTTGCAAGGCTGTACTTAGCATTTTGCTCAAAGGACTGCTGTGCCTGACATCAGCCCGCTAACATTGTAGGGATGTAAGAAAATAAAATAGCAAAAATATCGAGTATCACGATATTATGTTTTGTGATACTGTATTGATTCTCAAAAACGCTGTGTCGATTTTTAATTAATAGTTTACATGCAAAGATTAACTCAGTCAATACTGTATTTCATTTTCAGTGTATGTGCCCTCTCAAAGTAGTGCTATAAGGGTGCCCCGCTAGCTCTGCTGGTGTGCGGGCACCCATAAGGCTGAGTCCCGCGGTAGGCCCGGGTTCGAATCCAACCTGTGGCCATTTCCGCATGTCGCCCCCTCTCTCTCCCCCTTTCTAGACTGTCCACTGTCCTATAAATAAAGGCATAAAAGCTCCAAAAAATAATCTTTAAAAAAAAAAAAAAAGTAGTGCTATAATGTTGGATGTTACAGGGACAAATGTGATAAATGCAATGACGATCCCACTGTTGTGATTGCAGAAAAAAGTAAACTTTTTTTACTCCAATTTTATGCACATGGCGATGAGTTCTTCATACTACGACAGTTTTCTTAACGTTAGATTTAAAAAAAAACACAATATATCGCCTTGCTGACAGTATCGCAATATATTGAATAGTAACCCCTGTTTCATGACACGTATCGTATCGCCAGATTCTTGCCAGTACACAGCCCTATAACATTGTAGGTAAAATCACCATGCTTGCCATCTTAGTTTAGTGTCTTAGCATGCTAACATTTACTAATAAGCACAAAACACAATGTACAGCTGGGGTTAATGGGGATGTCGTTAGTTTAGCAGGTATAATTAATCGTGAGGGAGACGTGAATGTCTGAACCAAATTTCACGGCAATCCATCCAATAGCTGTTGAAACGTTTCACACGAAAACCACAAATATGAACCTCATGGCGGCACTGGTTGGGAAGTCAGAGGATCACCAAAGTTGCTTTAATTCATCCTGAGGGGAACATGAACGTCTGTACAAAATTTCATAGCAATCCATCGTAGAGTTGCTGAGATATGTCAGACCGACCGACATTGAAATCCCTACAGCCACGCCGCGAGCGTGGTTAAAAAATCTTGACAGCCTGTCCCAAGAGTGGCAGTTTTATAGCTTTCGCTGACTGCCTCACCATGTCTTCAGTCAGCATTGAGAAGGATGATAGTCTGTGCATAGATGACTAACATGTTGTTATCTGAATATAGCTGAATGAATCACTCATTCACACATTCTCGGCGTATGTACAGTTGGGCTTGTCTTTGTGAGAGACATCTTTTTATTCTAGCATAGAATAAACCGGATAGTGCTGCTGATATATCAGCAAGTAGTCCATCAAGTGTAATGTGTGCAGGATTGTGTTTATCCAGACATTTATTACATTTATCTGCCTCAGTGTTTTATTCACATTTTGCTCTCTCCACATCTCATTCTCCACTTTGCTTTTTCCAAGAACGGTGACCATAAACAATATTTTCTCTGCATAAGGTTTCAGGGGAGAAACAGAGGTAAAGGGAAACAGAGAGATACACAGCTGCATGCACTGAACTGAACGTCACCGCAGGGCAAAGTGCCTCACAAGGTATTTAACATACTGTATGTTACGAAACCACTCTAATCTTCAATGAACACACACACGGTCATATTTCAATGGTTGAAATTCAAAGCAGAAGGGTGGTAGTGAATCATTTTTGGGTAGTTTGTGACAAACGTGACTTGATTATGACACGCGCTTTGGAAAGAAAGATGCATCCACATCTCGAGCTATTGATGCAGCGGCTGCCATGGCAACGGGCCCTTGAATAAAAGGCTATGTGGATCGTTATGGGGTGACTCACACACAACGCCGGGCCAGTCTCATTACATAAACTATCTTTAGATTAATACATGCTCGTCAAATGCATCACATGCAAATACTCACACAGCGCCGTGTGCAGCGTACAGTAGCACACTGACTCTTTTGGTCAGTGTTTTGCACACACATTTTTCATCACTCACTATTCAGCCTGTGTTCATGCACACATGCCATCTATATCAACACTCGCACTATTCTGCTCAATAGTTTTCTCCCAGGAATTACCCCGAGCCGTTCTTTATGCATTATGGATTGAGATTAAATATGTAAACAGGCTTCTAAACCAGGAACCAGGATGATCCAAGTTTTCTAGACAGGCTGGGAAGGTAAATTATTGATGCCTTCCTCAGTGGGTTTTAGGGCTATCTATGGTACATTTTCCACTTGATAACCGTGCGATGGTGGGTTTCATTAGACCCCCTGCAAGAACACAGAAGTGGCTTCACCCAGCTCCCCCTGTGGGGCTCGGAGTGACTGTGGTTTGGCTGCTTTTCCACCACGGAACGTCTAACTGGCTTATTTTAGAAAGCCACAGGGTATCAGGTCAAGCCGGCTGCCTGTTCCTCTGTCAGATATCACAGGAGTCCTCTGCACAGGGACAGAAGCCAGGGAGGGGCCGCCCAGGAGGATTACAGGTTCAATAGTGTTCGCATGAAAGAGGAGTGAGTGTTGGTGGTGTGCTTGTTGCTATGCATATGAACCAGGGTGCAGATTCAGAGTTGGTTTGTGTATTTCGGTTGCGTTTCGACCAGTGAAAGACATGACACTCTTTATTTCTTGTGTCTCTCAGTGCCTGTGGCTCAGTGGGAAATGAATGTCAAACAAATGCTCTTATCTCACTTGTTCACTCTGTCCCTCCTTGTCCTCTCTGTCCATTGCCTCCTGTTTTTTAATTTCCCTAGCAGCTTTCCTCCTGATTTTACCCCCTTCATTTTTTAAAGGACCGATTTGATTTTGCACCATAAAGTTGGGGAACTTGAAAGACAGACAAAAAATGAATTAAAAAGACCCTGACTGATAAACACCCACACCTTTCAAACACCACAGTCTTTGTAAAGCAGGCTTTATGTTAAAGAATTGTAGTCTCCAAGCTATGACAGATACTGGATTATTGAGGTTGAAACCAAAATTGATATTTGAAGATAGAGCTGCAACAATTAATCAATTAGTGGTCAACTATTAAACTAATTGCCAGCTATTTTGATAATCGATTAATGGGTTTGACTCATTTTTTAAAGACAAAAAAAGTCTAAATTCTCCGATTCCAGCTTCTTTAATGTGAATATTTTCTTGTTTCTTTACTCCTCTGTGACAGTAAACTGAATATCTTTGAGTTGTGAACAAAACAAGACATTTGAGGACGTCATCTGACATTTCGTAGACCAAACAACTAATCGATTAAACGGGAAAAATACTTGACAGATTAATCAACAATGATTCTGATTGCAACATATCTGTCAATATTTATTGGTCATACATACACACACACACACACATACAAAACTAACCTTTTGATAAAGATCCCTAAATTTGACTTTTAAAAACTTCTGACAAGATATGTGAGACCTTTTTAAGAGTTGAATCATAAACTTGTCAATGCTCTCTGATGGAAAAACAATTATTGGAGTAATAAATATAACGGCGGCACTGTTTCTAAATTATTTCAAACACGTATTTGGCATTTCTTACTGCAATTTCTTGTTACATTGCCCTATATATACACAATACGATATATCTGTGATATGCGGTGCATTATCAGTTAGGCTTTACTCCAAAGCCATGCCGAGATATTAAGATGATGTCACTTGAGTCATTTACTCAGACTTGATAAAGCTCATCCAGAACCACAGAAGACATTAAACAAATGTTTCCAAAGGCTGTGTTGTGCTCCCCGTGATGAGTAAACTGACCTTTATGGGCAAAATTGGAGGAATACCCCTTTAAGCTAGTAGGATTTGGCAGAGGAAGAAGCTCTGTACTAGTAACCTGCTTAAGTTGTTGCCGTCCTGCTTGCTTACCGGCTATTGTGGCTAAAGTGCTGCTACATCACTTCAGTGAAAGAGCTGCTTTATCTCTCAAACTGCAGGTACACTTGGCACTTTTATTACTGTGAAAATGTCTTAAAAGGACTCGCATGCTTCACTCTGGAAGTCATCACAAAATGCTGCTGCTGCTGCTGCTGGTTTGTGCCTTTTCTACTGCGTTTAAATGTCTGAACTGAGGCAAGGTCCCAGTGAAACAGAGTGGGTCTTTAAAAAAACATTGTAACTTTTGCAATTCACTCACCTGCTGTGACCTCATTAGCAGTTAAACTTTGATTCGAATTAGGCTGTTGTGTGTATCTGCCCCACCGGCACATCCTAATGTTCTGTGTGTCAACAACTGCAAATTAAATTAGGTTACCACTGGAAAAAAAAAAGTAATCTCAATCTCAAATAAAAAATCTGTTTGTCTGCTTTAGTATAAGTGGGTGTTAGAAGTTGAACTGTGCGCACCGGTATTTGCATGAAGTGCTTAGCGTTTAAGGTCAACCGTGACACGAACAGGGGAGCGTGTTCTAGTTGTTGGCTAAGGACTCGAGATGGCAAGTAATTCATGTGTGGTTTCTATACTAGCACTCATGATAGACCCTTTTACATTGCAGCTGGGACCTCAGATGGCGATTATAATGTAAGGGGGCCAGTGTGTATACTTTGTGTGTTCGTCTGCACAAATAAACGTTAACTGGTGTAAGTAGGTCAATTGACTCATTTCCTCGAAACCTTTAAATGTTGTATGAAAGTGAATTATTGGTTTGAGCTGCCAACGTGAATTTACCAGTCTCTGATGAGCCGTCTCCAGAGTGCTGCACTGTACTCACGTCTTATGTATTTTTCAGCACTGATCTTGTTGACCTTTCTCCATAGTCATATATAATATTCTTTGAATTTAGACGACACTAATGCAAGCAAATAGCTATACTGGCTCTTGACTAATGTGCCCCATTTTCTGTCTTTTTCCCTCTTTTTATTCCCATCCACTCTGTTCCTTCGTCTCTCTCGCCATCCTCTCCGTCTCCTTCACTCTTGCCCTGCAGGTTTGGATGAGCTACCTCCAGTAGTAGCGACAGAGGTGTGAGGCAGCGAGACCCACACCGCCCAACCCCCCCCTCGTCAGCCATGCCGCCGCCGGCAGACATCGTCAAGGTGGCCATTGAGTGGCCGGGGGCCTTCCCCAAGCTCATGGAGATAGACCAGGTATGTGTCTTATTATAACAACGCACATTACTGCCCTTTAAATCCACAGAGACCGACATTTAGCAGACAAAACCCGAGCATACATTTTGTCTGTGCGACACTCACCTTGAACACGGTACATGTTTTGTCTGAACACAGTATTGTACGGTAATCAGCCGTTGTGGAAACAGTGAAAGTAGTTCAAGTGTGTGTGTGTGTGTGTGTGTGTGTGTGTGTGTGTCTGGAGGGGGTAGGCGGATGTGATCAGGGCATGATCCATCTTTGTTTGTTCCTAACAATTATACTAATTACCAAAAGGAAGAGCCTTAATTAAAGATGTTTAACAAGCAACACAGCCACAGCTTTGATATAACTTTAAAGACATTACATTGAATGTGATGGTGGAGGCTTTGTAATTAATGGCCTTAATATTACACCAAAAATGTAGGTTTATAGAATTAAATTTTTTGTTTTTTGTTTTTTTTAAAGATATGTGTCTAAGAAAGTTGTATTTTTAGGGCTGTAAATTGATTAAAATATTTAATCGCGATTAATCACATGATTGTCCAAAGTTAATCGCGATATATCGCATATTGTTTATCTGCTCAAAATGTACCATAAAGGGAGATTTGTCAAGTATTTAATACTCTTATCAACATGGGAGTGGACAATTATCCTTGCTTGATGCAAATGTATGTATATATATTTATTATTGGAAATCAATTAACAAGACAAAACAATGACAAATATTGTCCAGAAACCCTCACAGGTACTTCATTTAGCATAAAAGATATGCTCAAATCGTAACATGGCAAACTCAAGCCCAGGTCAGAGGTCTGGGGACCCCTTTGAAAATGGCCATGACAGTTTTTCCTCACCAAAATTTAGCGCAATTTCGGAGTGTTATTTGACACGCTAGTATGACATGGTTGGTACCAATGGATTCCTTAGGTTTTTTAATTTCATATGATACCAGTATCTTCACTCTAGCTTTAAAACTGAAAAAACGAATGCGTTAAAGAAATTAGTGGTGTTATAACGAATTTGTGTCAACGTGTTATTATCGTGTTAACTCTGACAGCCCTAATTTAAACATTTTTATGACATCTTAGTAACAGATCACCTTTATGTTTTTATGAGCAGATCCCAGTTTAGTTTGCAGGAGGAGGCACGTATACGAACAAAGGCAGTTCAAAAGATGGTGCCAGCTGCAAACTTTTTAAACTACATATGAGGCCTTTAAGTTACAAAATATGGCTTTGTTGTATAATCACCAGTTCATATCTTCAGGTTCTCCTCTAATATTCTAGTTGTAGCTACAGTTTGCACTATATACTGTAGTGTTGGTTATTTATAACTTTAGTTACTTAGAAGCGCTAAAAGCTGAACCTAGATTAGAGTCGATAATGAATTTGATACTGGATTTGGATTTGTTTTATCCAAAAATCACTGATTTTCATAACGTGGTTGCTGTAAATCATGGTCAAAATGGTGAACTTCTACATTTTCAATAAAACTAGTGATATTTTTGATGAAACTAACGCAATCTCTAGTGTTAAAACCATGATGCTGATTGCCTGATCAGTGGCTTCGAGAGTATGTGTTCCAGCGCGCACGTCGGCTTCAACACGAATCCAAAGATAAAGGCCATACTGTGTGCCAACGATCATCAGCGTCTAACAAACAGCGGATGACATGTTAATGAAATAATTAGCCCAAACAATACCTTTCCCTCGTGTGGGGGTGATGACATGTTTACTGTTACGTTGTTTGGTAACACATATAGTGTGTAAAATGGCCTGTTCGGTGTGTGTGTGTGTGTGTGTGTGTGACTCACGGACGGGCTAATGATTGTACAAGCCATGAGTCACCGTGGCAACTGGAGCCATGATTACCCTTCTCAATGGATGAACCACTGAATGAACCATTGAACTACGGAGTACATGTGCTTCTGGGTTTGCCATGAGGACCTTAAAGCACTTAAGTGTAGATTTAGAGACGTCATTTTTTGGTATTTAATGACCCCTTTTCAGCAGGACTTTGCGGTCTGATTTGTTGAATGTCTTAAGCTCCAGTTTGGTCTTTCTTTCGTTTTTAGGATGCAGCCACCTCTCCTCCTCCTCCTCCTCCCCTTCTTCCGCTTTTTTTTCTAATTCTCTTATCTCTCCCTGTCATCTTTCTCTTGTTCCTCCTATCTGTTTCCTCCTCCTCCCTGTCCTCCTTTGCTTTCTCTCCTGTTCGTTCCCCCTCTCACTCGTCCTCCCCGTCTTTTGTTGTAACTGTGAAACTTGCGCAATGCCTCTTCCACCATCCGCCCCCCCCCCCCCCCGCCTCTTCCTCCTCCCTCTGCATCTCCTCTGTACAATAGGCCCTGCAGCAGCATATGGCTGTCTGAGTCATGCGATGGGGAGTGGGCTTCAGCTGCTCGCGTTGTCTTGAGACCGAGAGAAAGTGTGTATGTTTGTGTGTGTGTGTGTGTGTGTGTGTATGGATGTGCATGTGTTTTACGTGGGTACAACTCTGCATAAGTGAAATTGTGCGTGGGTGTGTTTGTGTGGCAACGTGCACACTTGTTACTATTCATACTTGTGTGTGTGCTTAAGTGTTGACATCTCTGTGTATACTTGTTTCCATTTGTATGGGGATTCATATGCTTTTTATGATTTCTGTCTGTGTTTGTGTGAGTTTGAGAGTGTGTTTAGGTACATCTGCGTCTGTGTGTGTGTGCGTGTGCGTGTGTTTGCATAAATCACACTGTGATTTCTGTATCTCTCCAAACACTTTCTCAATGCCCCATAGGCACGAAAGTCCGACATTTGTGTCGGAACGCTGGGGAATTGGTACAAGAGCAGACAATTGTAATATTGTTATTGTCTGTCGGAACTGTAATAGAGAACAGGGAGAGGACAAGGTGGAAGGGCTGTTGATGTCTGCAGGGAGGAAATAAGTTTGGAAAACGAGCAGAAACTTTGAAACTTCATAAGAAATCAGCCGTACGTGCTATAGCACTTTGCAACTTTCATCAAAATGTAGGCCCTAGTGAGCAGAAATGTTCATATGCGTCAACCTGACAGGGATTGTGAATCCATCACTCTGTTTTTCTCAAAAACTGTAAAACAAATGAAACCTATCTCCTCCCACCAAACTGAGCCCTCAGTGCATCTAAAGGTCTTAGTGTAAACAGTACTCTACACAGCTACTGCAAAGTCTCACGAAATAAAGCTCCAATGTTCATGAAAATAAAAGACAAAATGTTGAGGTCACGGTAGATGTAGTGTCGTAAATGTCTGAATTTTATCTAAAAAAACGGTATTTTTCACAGCATTTTGAATTCTATCCTTATGTAAAACCATTGCAGTCAATGGAAATAGAGCATCTTTAAGCATCAGTTATGGAGCAATTAATCTTTGTCAAAATAAATTACAGAGGTTTTATGTACTCAGCCTCCAGCTCCAGATGCTCTTCTGCTTGTTTTTTTCCATCGTGAACTCCTGAAAATAGAGAGACAACATATGTTATTTCACATCCGGTTGTCTCAAGCAATCTAAAATACGTTGTTTGAATCAAAATTATGAGCTGAGGCAGCGTACCTGAAGCTGGATGAGGCGTTGGATGTCCTTCCAGATCTTTTCTTTGATCTGCAGCATCTCCTCCAGCTCTCTCTTTTCTTTTTCCACAGCTGTGCTCCGTTTTGGACTGTTTTACTTTATCAGAGAGCTCCTTCCTGAAGCTCTCTTCGTTCTCTGCGAGCTCTTTCTGGTATAGACCTCCTCTTTTTTTCTGCCAGCTGCTTCCTGCAGTTTTCCTCTCTCTCTCTCAGAGCTCCTTCCTGAAGCTCTCTTCCTTATCTGTGAGCTCTCTCCGGTGGCTCTCCTCCTTTTCAGCCAGCTGCTTTTGGAGTTTTTCCTCAAGAGCGTCACATGTCAATTTGCTCTTTTTCGGAGCTGACTGTGCGTCAGTCAGCAGGGCCAAGGTGTCCATGACGTGAGCGTTGTTACGAGCTTGTCTTTCTCAGTGAGGAGCTCTTCAAGCTGACGACTTTTCTCTGTCACATCTCTTCCATGCTCTTCACCCCACTGGCCCCTTCACACTCATCAACGGAGGCTCTCACCCTCTCAGTTTCCTCGTTTTTTGAGCGTGGAGGCTCTGTTGAAGTGAGATGATCTGCTCATCTCTGTTATTTATTTCCTCCTCTGCCTTTTCACGCTCTTTATTGCATTTCTTCCGTCAGGCAACTATGGTTGCATCATAGTTTTTCCTCCAGAGCAGAGAGATGGCGGTGAAGAGAGCTGATGTCTTCCTAAGTAGTTCCGTTTCACACTTAAGATGTGACAGGTTGTGTCCCCATCCCACATTCAGTACTTTATTTTCTAAACAATTTTAAGAAAAAGGAAGACACCTGTAGCGTACCCACCCAATTCTCACAGTCAACAATTCCAACCCTGTCTCCTACAAAATTACGTTCCCTTACAACAAAACTGCATTCTCAATTACGTTTGGAAGGAAATGTATTTTCTCACCAATTATGGTAACATTTTTAAACATGCGGTTAACGACAAAACAAAACAAAAATGCACTAAAACTATATGGCTTAAAATAAGAATGTTTTTTGTCTTTTATTTATACTAGGGCTGTCAATCGATGAAAATATTTAATCGCATGATTGTCCATGATTAATCACTATTAATCGCAAATTAATCGCACATTTTTTATCTGTTCAAAATGTACCTTAAAGGGATATTTGTCCAATATTTAATACTCGTATCAAAATGGGAGTGGGCAAATATGCTTGCTTTATGTAAATGTATGAATATATTTATTATTGGATATCAATTAACAACACAAAACAATGACAAATATTGTCCAGAAACCCTCACAGGTACTGCATTTAGCATAAAAAATATGCTCAAATCATAACATGGCAAACTCAAGCCCAGGTCAGAGGTCTAGGGACCCCTTTGAAAATGGCCATGACAGTTTTTCCTCACCAAAATGTAACGCAAACATAACATAACATAACATGGCAAACTGTGCATCAGTGTGCTGACTTGACTATGACTTGCCCCAAACTGCATGTGATTATCATAAAGTGGGCATGTCTGTAAAGGGGAGACTCGTGGGTACCCATAGAACCCATTTTCATTCACATATCTTGAGGTCAGAGGTCAAGGGACCCCTTTGAAAATGGCCATGCCAGTTTTTCCTCGCCAAAATTTAAAAATCGCCTCCGATAGATCAGTTGCGTTAATGGGTTAAATAAATCAGTGGCAACGAATTTGCGTTAACGCATTATTATTGCGTTAACTTTGACGGCCCTCATTTATACAGTAATATACTTCTTTTTTTATAAGTTATAGATTGCAAATTTATGAAGCAGTCTTCAGCTGATGAATGAATTGTCTATTTGTTCATATACACTATAGTGCAAAGGATAATCATCTGTTATAAATGAGTTGCGTTACTGCTGCAGTTGAATGTGGTAGTAAATCAGACAGGGACAAAATGTGTAAGAAACCCAAAATAAGAATGAATTCATTTATTTTTTTATGGCCTCTTTTGGGAAATTGTAGTGCTTAGATAATGTCTCTAGAATAGCAGCAAGATTAAAATGTTTAAGAAGCGGAAAAAGATGCAGCAAAATGTTTCTTTGTGTGTAATAATGTCCGTAATCAATGTGCCGACAATGCTGCCATCGGTCATCGGTAATAGCTGGTGAAGTCTACCTAATGTGTAACTGAATGACCTCGGAAAGAAAGAGATAAAGTGTGTTTGTTATCTTCCCGGTTAGAAAGGAGAGTTGTGTCAGATAACTGGAGAACATCAGATTTAATATAATATTTTATGTTTTGTTATGCTGTAGATTACAGCTTTTCTTTTCACATTTATGCCAGCGCACAAGGTAAATAGTTTAGTGGAGCTAATAGGAAGGGAGAGGAAGATGTGGTGGGAGTCGGGAAATGTGATGGAGTAGGGGAGTTGAAGTAAGAGTTGAAGATGGGATAGTGGAGGTGGTGTAACTCCTGGTTACACGACGAAAGGGTTGGCAAAAGCAATCTGCGTTTAGACCTCAGAGGTAAAAAGATAAAAGGAGCAGATGGTGGCCATTAGAAGAGGAGAGGAGAAGAGTTGTGGAAGGCATAACTGGGGAAACATAAATTAATTAAGATTATTAGTAGATCTAAATGCAACCAAACCGGTCCTAATGAATTATAAACGAAAACAGGCTGTGTACTGTATGGTGATGTTAGTAATTTGAATCTATGTGTATGTAATATATAATATAAAATTGCCCTCACATGAGAAAAAGATCTAAGGTTTGCACCAGTAATACAGAAGCTAGACATTTGAGGACTTAAAGTACCATTTTGTCCTTATTACAACTTCTAATAAGTTCTGCACATGTGGTAATATATGATTACCTTTTTATATTATTTAAATAGCCACAAATTTAAATGTATTAGTTTATTAATAATACAATTCAAGCTTTGATCGGGTGTGAGAGAAGGAATTGCCCCCAAGCAATGCACAAGTGGTTTAATGTCTTTTAAAATATTGCAAACCATTGCTATTTCTTTGATGATTGAGCATATTAATAATTCGCTCATAAAAAAAGTTACAGCAGGACTAAGAAATACCGCTGTATAAATCTGGGTTATTTACGTAATATTCATGTTCTTGCACGTTTGTCAAACATATTATTGCGTTATTTTGATATTCTATCAATATTTTATCTTCCAAGGAGGATATTAAATATATTTTCTACAGGACATGCTGGTAGTGTTTTTGTTTTTAATTTGTCTAAAAGGTTTTGACCTTGTATATTTTTGTTGTTGTTGTCTAAAATTAAGTAAGGTAACATTAAAATGTTCTAAAATTGCTTTTTGAAATCCACAGATACGCTGTGTGTGCGTGCGTGCGTGCGTGCGTGCGTGCGTGCGTGCGTGCGTGCGTGCGTGTTCATTGTAGTCTGGCAGCGTACTGTCGGTCCCAGAGAGCCTGAGGATGACAGCAGTGGCGAGCGAGCAGATATTAAGCTAACACCGCCTGGCATTATGCACACACACACACTGCTTATATTTGTCACCTCATCCCTCCATATGTACTTTGCTTTGCTCTTCATTTTCCTCCAGGTCCCTCTTTCTCTCTGTTCAACAACCACTCTCCTGCTCTCTCTCTCTCTCTCTCTCTCTCGCTGTTATCATCCACTCTCCCCCTTCCTGTGTTTGCTGTTGTTTTCCCTTCATCTTTTTCAGTTTGTGTATTTCTCACTTTTCTTTATCTTGTGTTCACATAAAAGCGCACCCTCTTCTGCTGTCACCTCTCTGCCTTTCTTTGCCTGTCACATACTGTATGCCCATCATCCTGCCACCATTATCTTCTCTCTGTAAATCTTCATCACTTTGCTCTTTGAAGCAGCCTCTCTCGTTGCTCGGGGTAATCCCAAGTGAAGCAGCAACACAATCATTGTGACTGTATATACAGACGCTCACTAAGTTGCTGTGTGTGTGTGTGTGTGTGTGTAAGTTAGTGTTCATAGTTGTAACTGTGTGATTCTGTGCACATGCTTGTGCCTGTGTGTTTTTAAAAAGATTATGTTGGGCACAGTATGAATAAAAGAGACCTTCAACCATCCTTAAAACACTCTCTTGGCTCTAAACATGGAGGATAAGACTCTGGCTTAATGTAACCTTGGCCGGTAGATGGAGCAGCACTGGTGGAAGTACTGTATTCAGATCTTTTACTTCTGTACAAGTACAAGTAGCTATAGTACAATGTTAAAGGGGTACTACTTCAGAGATTGAGCATTGTTCCTTCATAAAGTTGGACAACTCACAGAGGACAGAATTTTAAAACACACAATGGTCAGAAGAGGAGCAGCGGAGGCCAACGATCCTGACTTATAAGTCATTTGCACACCAAGTCCGTATTTTTCGTCCGAAATGTTGCACGTTTAAAAATAGATACGACCTCACGTTGTGTCAATCACATTTACACGCCGACTCCGAAACTTTCGTCCATCATTAAAGTTTTCGGAATAGGTTCAATTTTTTTGCGTTTTTTCGCATCTGTCAAAAGGCTAAAGAGGGTTGTTCTGTGATTGCAGAACAGCTTGGAATCGGGAATGATTGCAAAACAAATACATACTAACATACTTAAATCAATAGAAATACATAATACTGACACTGAAACAGATTATACGTTATGTATGTAACTTGTAACTATATCTGCCAGTACTTCCTATATAGTATAGATTAGCAAATAAGGGAAATGAAGTAAAAGTGCCTTTTATTTAAACTTGTTGTAGAACAGTACATGAGTAAAGCTACTTATGTGGAGCAGAATATCACAGCTGCTGATCTGGAAGCAGTTTCACATACAATAATACTGAACAAAATGGTGCAACAGACATGGCCAGTGATCCCACATCAGCAGGCGGACAGTTAAATACAGGCTCCTGAAGAACAGCCTCTCATTGTGCCAGTCCTGTAATATAAAATAATTGCAGCTCACTCTGACTTGACTACTGTTTTAGGAACTCAAGCTTGGACTGCAGATTAAATGTAGTTTTGCCTTCCTCCACAGAAAAAGCCTCTCTCTGCCATCATTAAAGAAGTGTGCGAGGGGTGAGTCTGCATGCCTCTTTTGGATTTGAAAATAATTCTCCTAGGGCTTCTTGCAAAAGCCTTTCTATCGCCATACTTAAATCCTATTAGCTGTATTCTACACAATATGTTCTCCACTTTTAATACCAATTACGCAATGTTTTTTTCTCTCCATCCAATGGATTTTAGGTGGTCCTTGGGGAACCATGAAAACTTTGCTCTGCAGATTGCTGATGCCACAAATTTCTATATCACAGAAAAGGTTTGGTTATCTGTTTTGTAACTCCAGGCAGTAGCATAGAAGGTAAAAATGTGCCTCAAGTGCTCACTAACTTCTGCTTTTATCTTGGCGAATCTCCACAGAATCGCAATGACATTAAGAACGGATCAATCCTGCGCTTGACCACCTCTCCCGTAAGTGTGCAAAATGTCCTTATAAGTACATAAGAACGCTGGTCATTGTGGATGCACAGAGATAAAAACATTTTTATTATCCCAAGGATATTTTTTATTGATTATTTTCCTTTTACTTTCCACTCTAGTACCAGACTGCAGTCCAGCTCCATGAACGGATCCAGTCGTCCAGCATGGACGCCAAGCTGGAGTCTCTGAAGGACCTTGCCAACGCGTCGCGGGACATCACCTTCGCCCAAGAGTTCATCAACCTGGACGGCATCTCCCTGCTCACTCAGATGGTGGAGAGTGGGACTGAGTAAGTCAACTGTCCGTCCATCTCTTTTATTGGTCTGGATTTCCTCTGTCGCTGCAATGTTTTCCTCCCCTCAGACAATTTCTTCTTCTTCTTTGTGTGATGAATTTGACAGGGAAGACCGGGAGCAGTAGTAGATTTGAAGAATATAGATTTCCAGTGGGTTTCCTGTACGCAGCTCATGATGTTTGATCTAACCTGGTTTGGGCAATGAATGTCTAGCTCTTAGTTATCAGGTGGAGTTTACACAGATCTGAGGTTAGTGAGAATCCAGAGGATCTTTGGAGTTGCACTGTGCATTCTGATTGGTTAAGTTCAACCATAGACTGTATATAAGAAGAGGACGCAGTCACCGTGACGTCACCCATTGGTTTGTGGACTGCCATTTTGAAGCCTCGAGTTCAGCATTTTGGCCGTCACCATCTTGGTCTTTGGCCGTCGCCATCTTGGCTTTTTTGCAACCAGAAGTGACACAAGAGGGTGACGCTAAGTACAACCAAATGCTGAATAAGACGTTTTCAGGCGACCAAAGTGTTACAGTAAACTTTCATGAACTGAAAACACCCTGTGAAAGGGTTAAAGTTGTAAGACTAAAACACGGACAACACCCAGACCGGACAACGCCGTGGTAGCGACCTGTCAATCACGAGGTAGCCACGCCCTAAAGCATACCCTGCTTTATGGTCTATTTGACTCTAAATGGGACCATAATTTCTAAATAAACATCATGCTGTATTGAAGAAGAATTGAAACTAGAGACTGAGACCATAAACTCATGTTTGCAATGTTTACTGAGGTAATAAATCAAGTGAGAAGTTGGGTCATTTTCTCATAGACTTCTATACAATCAGACTTCTTTTTGCAATCAGAGGAGTCGCCCCCTGCTGGCTATTAGAAAGAATGCAAGTTTAAGGCACTTCCGCATTTGCGTCACTTTTCAGACCCGGAGGCTGCCCACTGTTTGGGATTTGATTGTAGTTCAGCATACTTTAGGATTTCGCTGCAACACCAGATAGACGTGTCATCATCAGGCTGTGTTCCTGATGTAATCTTGTTTCCATTCTTACATTCACCTCGCGACTTAGAGGGATAATGGGAACATTTGTCCTGTTTTGCTACTGAAAAGAAAACTGCTGCCGTCCAATCACTGATTGCCACGGCAATCTGTTAACATTCTTTCACCACCTTGGTGTGGAAATAAAAGTCTTTGTTAGATGTCAAACCAAACAGGAGAAAATTACCGAGCCTTTCTTCAAATTGTCTGATGTTGTCGTCTCTATCAACAATATCCGCCGGCGTTAAGAACGTTGTAGGATGAAAACACAACGAGCCTGACCTGACAAATCACAGTTCTTTCAGTCTCCATGTAATATCTCTGTGGTTGCACAGTTACTTTTTTTAAGGAGGTCTACGTCCAATTGAGCTTACGGCAAATACAGTAGCTACTGTGCAGAGGATATCTGCACAGGATTCACAGCCAGGCCGTAACCCCATAACACACTCTAAAGGTGTCATCCAGAAGCTGAAAAGAGAAGAACTGGCTTGTGAAGAACATGCCCAGGGGCTCCTGTTTGCCTTTTTTTTGACCATGATAGTGATATTACACACGACTGAGAAGAGAGCTCCGCGCGGGTTTCTGACTGTTCAGCAGATCCAACAACTCACCGTGTGTGTGTGTGTGTGTGTTGGGAGTGGAGGGCCCTGGAGACTGTCTCAACTGAAGGTTAAAACGAGGACTTTTTTCGCTGAGGTGGAATTTCTCAGCCGTGATGCCAGTGGGAAGTGTGTGTGTGTGTGTATGTGCCAGTAGCATACTGTGTGAGTGCAAGGCTCCAGCCAGAGTAAAAGCACAAAGGAAAGTTACAGTAGGAGTGCAAATGCACACAAGCAGACATACGGTGCAAACCGGCGGGGAGGGCAGCAGCCAGACAGCCGTCCGGGACGCTCTCGTTTTCTGCCTCATGCATCTCTCATTATTCATCCCTTTTTACCCAGCAAGAGAAAAAGACATATTGAAGAATTGTTTGCTTGCTGCATAAGGAGTTGGCTCCAAAGACACACTCGCGTTGTAAACGCGCAACTCGCACAAGGTCAAGTACGCTCTTAGTGTGGCACCGTAAAAACCCAAACACTTGAGTACAAGCACACACTGATGAACAGGGAACTCTGCAGAGCATTTCAAACAATTATTTGTGCTGGATTCTTAAATTGAGCAAACCTTTCTTGAATGGAACAATTTCTCCTTTCACGCTCCGGGTTGTTTTGTAATGCCTGTACATAAAGGGTCGAATTCCGGTCGGATATTTAATGTCTTCTCTTCAGCAGAAACCACTTAATGGTCTCCTATTTCTGCGAATGAGACGGCAGCGCCTCTAGCATTACACTCACTTTTACTAGTTGACAGGAAATCATTGAACCCTCTTCTCCTTTTTGCATGTTCAAAAAGGAGCCATCACAGCAGCATTGATGTTGACTCCACTCTGCTTCCGGCTCTTTCATTAAATATGTTTTTATGTAGATTACATCAGTTATTCAGCACTGGAGAGTTTGAGTGTGGCTTGTATGTAAGAGAGAGAGAGAGAGAGAGAGAGAGAGAGAGAGAGAGAGAGAGAGGGAGAGAGAGGGAGAGAGAGAGAGCAAGCGGCTCTGCTGCATTTCCATCTCAACAGAAGGGGCTTATGAAACACAAACACGCAGATAGGTATCAGTGTCTGACACACACACACACACACACACACACACACACACACACACACACACACACACACACACACGCTCATTAGTGCGCCTGCCAACCAACTTGGTGAACTGTAATTATTCAAGAGGCTCAGTGCTGGAGACTCTCGAGGGCAGAGCGCTGCTGTGATCTGATGCTTCTGACGGAGATATTGTACTGTATTCATGTGGTAATAAGTTGGCAGGCTGCTGCTGCTGCTGCTGCTGTTGTTGCCCACACAAGCACCACAAGTTAAAGGCAGACATCGCCCTCTACTGACTAAAACCTGGAACATCTAATGTGCTTTGACTCAGTAGGTGTTCAGAATGTACAGTGCAACTTCAACCAGCTTATCAAGAGGTGTTAGAGAGTGCTGCAGGGATGACATATTTTTGTAGGCCAACCAGGAAGTTGGCATCGTTCTGGGTTCCCTCGACAAAAAGCCAATGTGATTTTTCCATTGAATTTTGGATTATTGCAGAAAATAAGCTCTGTGGCAAACCGACGTTCATGATACTTACATGTTTTGTTCAGCAAGATAATCTTCACAAATGAACACCACTTTTATGATTTTTGAAGTGTAACGTTAGACTATAAACTACACCATGGTCACATTATCGCGAGTATACACAACGAGGCTGTAAAGGCGGACGAGTCGGTTTGATGACATTTAGTAGTCTCATTTAGCCACTTGTTATCAACTGTCTTTTTTAAGACACGTAAAAGCTTCAAAATTCATGATTAGGATATTTGCTGACGTATTTTATATTGTAGAACAAAACGTTAAAATTTCTTGAGCTTGTGTTAACCAAAGACCTTATTTCAGGCATCTAACTAAAAACCCATTGACTTTGAGACGAGGGAACCGGGAGTACTAAAATGCTTACTCATTTCCTGGCTTTAGGACTCATTCCTGTAGCACTCTATTACTTTCAAAAGTGATGCTAAGAGGTATTTTAGTTGTTTTAAAGTTCAGCCAAATAAAAAAAAAAGCATTTTCTCACCTACCTCTAGTGATCTCTATCCATGCAGACAGTTTTGGTTGTATCTGCACAGGTTTTGTGATGTCTGTCTCTGAGAGTTCTGCTTCCACCCCAGTACAATGGAGGTGAATGCAATTTTGGTTAGAAAGTTCATTGAAAAATCACATTAAAAAAATTCAGTAGAAGTTTCTAGAAACTGTGTCCTTGTTACTGGCTGTCAAGCTTTAATTGGAACTACTTTCTACGGAAGAAATAGTCCCGACGAAAGCAGTGAGTTCTGTGGACCGTACAGAATAACAGGGACACTGATTCTGAGAAGACACCCCACTGTTTCACATTTTCCAGCTAAGCTACTTCTTTTCTTTGGTAATACCACGGTGTCTTCATTTGTGTGTAACCTAATTGCTGCCACATTTTCTTGTTAAATGAAAATGTTGTTTGATCATTTCTGTGCGTTGTCATCTCTACCCGAGCTTGCTGTGCGACAGGAAGGTTGGCAGCAAATCGGCTTTTTCAACTTTTTCTGCCTGGCATGCTTTTAATGTAGGATTACTGGTAAAGGTATTTATTTTAGGTCAGTGTGTGAAAGTTTATGTTGAATGAAATATTGACATTTAATTTCAGTTTGCTTGTGTCTAAATGTCTACAATAAGAGATCATTTGTATGACGTGTCATAATAGATTGGACTTGCTTGGAGTCTGGTGTCTTCTTTGAGGGACATTAACTTGACACCAGATTGTGTGTATGTGTGTTGTTCCCTGCTCTGTGCTGGCTAAAAGGTTTGGTTGTTTGTTTCCCACCTTTAACACCAAAGTTTCTAAAATCTTTGCAGACGCTATCAGAAACTACAGAAGATTATGAAGCCCTGGTAAGCCCCCTCCCCTTTCTCCCCCGGCCGGGTAACGTCATTGGCTCTCTGCTCTTCCTAACCTGCTGGCCGAGTCTGCATGATTAAGACTCTTATCCCCAGTGCCTTATGGGAAATGATACATATGTATAACACAGCCACCTCCAGGCTTCCATTTCCAAATCACTGTCGCACTTTAATTTTTTGCATGTGGTTTTGGGCAACAGACTCAAACGACTTCCTAATTCTTCAACACAGACTGAAAGAAAGCCAAGATTTATTTCTAAAAACCTAATGGACATTTATTAAAAACCAGTGAATTGCTGTTTTATTGCAGCTACATGTGTTATTACTTCTAGTACAAGTCACCCTGAATTAAATCTCGGTGTTCTTTACAAAGTGGTGCAGCTCAGGGTGAGGGGATTGTCTGTGGCCTCGCTGTGAGGGGTTATCCAGCTTCTTTTCTTACTTTTTCTATTAGCCAATAGCCTCTATCACCACAGGAACATCATCCATCCATCAACAAGGTTTCCTTTACTCTAATCTATCCTCTAATGACTACGATTTCATTTAGCATTTAACCACAGTATCATCTAAATGCCCAGTACCATCTGCAAAAGTCTTCTCGTCCCGTGAGTTACTAATTGCCTTTTTAACTGTTCACTAATCATCCGCCATGCACACTGACCCCGTGATGCTCTTTGTTGATCCACCGTCGGAATGTTTGTGTCCTGAAAGCCTATTTCTTCAATTTTCTTTTTGTTTGTTTTCCTTTGCTGAATTTGATGGTTTTCAGCTCTGCAAACTAACTTTAAACTCCATCATGGAATATTTTCTTATCATCAAGATTATTGCTTTCTCAATGAAAGTTTAAGATTTAAGATTTTTACTGGAAACATAGTTTGCCTTGATCATAGCTATCATAGGTTTTGTATATTTTGTAGCGCTGTTAGTAGATCAAAATATTTAATCACGATTCATTTGCATGATTTTCCATAGTTAATCCCGACTAATCGCAAATTAATCACATATTTTTTATCTGTTCAAAATGTACCTTAAAGGGAGATTTGTCAAGTATTCAACACTCTTCTAATATGCTTGCTTTATGCAAGTGTATGTATGTATTTATTGTTGGAAATTAATTAACAACACAAAACAATGACAAACATTGTCCAGAAACCCTCACAGGTACTGCATTTAGCATAAAAATATGCTCATTTTCAGACATAATGCAAGCACAACAGTTAAAGCATAAATGATGCATTAAGGATGAACCAACAAAAGCCTGCTGGGTGCTTCTGCAATGCCAATCTTAAACAGTAGAGGTCACTATTGTAAAACCTATTAGTGAAGCCATAAAACACCTGAAATTTTTAAGCTTGCTTAACAGTTTCGTAACACAAAATAGCAGAAATAACTTCAAAATATCTAGTCAACTATGAGTTATATGCAAACTAAAACTTCTATATTTGAATCTGATTTCTAAATTTCTCATCAAGTACTTCCAGCAGTAATATATCTTGGATTTAACAGCTGTTTAATGTGTTACTTGCTGTGGCCTCCTGTGACTCTTGCAGAGTGATTTATTCCTCCTGATATTTGTGTAACTGCATGACTTCACTCTATTGTGTAGCTTTCTGGTCCCGATTGAACGCCGCACTGTGCTGCCCGGCTCCTGCTGGCCTTCTGACGGCCCCCCCGCTGTTTCTTGAAGGCCAGTCTGTCTGCACTGCATCGCAAACCTCTTTCTTCCTCTCTCTCCCTGTCTCTGTTTTTTTTGTTTTTTTTTGTCTTTTTTCAGCAAGCCTGGTTGCAGCATTGATCTCATGTTGCTCTGTCCCCTCTCCTCCTCCTCTCCGCCACCTCTCTGTCTCTGCTGACCGCTCATTCCTCGTTATGTTCCCAGCCATCTGGGCTTTTTGCAGCTATACACTGCTCTAAGCCATCTGCTGGAGAGAAGTTTCCTATGGTCTATGTGTGTCTCTGTGTGTGTGTGTGTTGTCTTGTAGTTTTGGCGACCTGCTGTCCTTCACTCTGACGGCCTTCGTGGAGCTGATGGACCACGGCATCGTCTCCTGGGACACTTTCTCTGTGGCCTTCATCAAGAAGGTCAGCCAAGAAAATGTCTCATTTAACAGGGGCAGGGATTTACGGGGGGGGGGACTTTTATTACATTTATAAATAATCCTGCTGTTGTGCTGCATATTTGCTGTCACGTAATGTCTTTGAGGGCCTTTTGTGATAAATACAAGGTTGGAAGTTTTGTATTGTCTCCTGATACAGTCGTGAAGCTATCCGTTGGCATTTCTAAATGTCTTAAAAATACATCACAGCAACTAAGTAAAAGCACAGATTGGCAGTTTTGCCTTTAATTTATCTGCCCAGGTGCCAAAATGAAGTTTTTTTAGCTGTCCTCCATTACCCTTTATATCTCCACCTCTTTAAAGTAGTACATCACATACATTATTTAGTGTTTGCTGCAGAGTCTTTATCTGTCCCCCGCTCCGTCTTTCCTGCAGATCGCCGGCTACGTGAACAAGTCGGCCATGGACACGGCAGTGCTGCAGCGCTCCCTGGCCATCCTGGAGTCCATGGTGCTCAACAGTCAGGATCTCTACCACAAGGTGGCGCAAGAGATCACCATCGGGCAGCTCATCCCACATCTTCAAGGGTGAGTGGATCAGTAGAGCTGTACGAACGCTAATTAGGGTTGATTCATTTTTGAATCAGTGTCTCTTACACCGTGATAAATGCATTTCATACCCCATGGATTAGGTGGTAATGAACTACTTATATGTACAGTTAATATTCTTGTGTGTGCTATTTTCTATTTCCAGGACTGATCAAGACATTCAGACCTACACTATAGCCGTCATCAATGCTCTCTTCCTCAAAGCTCCTGAGGAGAAGAGACAGGTGAGGCTGCAGTGTGTGTGTGTGCACACACAGCGTATACTGTACTGTACATCAGCATCGTGACGTTGTGAGCTTTACATTGTACATTCACATGTGAACGCATATTTGTGTACTGTAACTTTTGTACTTTGTGTGCATTTTTGTGTCATGTGTTTTAGGGCTTCCCAATTAATGAATTTTTTTTATCAAAATCGCAATATGGCCTCCTGGAATTTTCAAATCACAGGAGGGGCGATATTTGTTAAAGGCGAAATGTGTGTCAAAATACCATTTTAGATTAAATATTGTGGTGCTGCAGAGATGTCCTGGCCCACACATCACATTCTACAGACTTAAGAAAACATCTTTGTTTGGTACAGATCCCCGCAAAAATCAAAACATAATCATTTTAATATGTTTTCAATGAAAATTATAATAATGATGTAAAAATAATCAATATCACAAATTATATCGTAATCACAATGTCAGTCAAAATAATCGCAATTAGATTTTTTTTTTGTGTGTGTGTTAACCTGTCTCCAGTATAGTGTGTAAGCCCAACAAACCCCCTCATTCCCGACACCCCTTTCTCTCCATTCCTCCCTGCAGAAGTGACATCTTTGCTCCACCATGCTCTCATTTCTCCACTCATCTCTCTCTCCTTCCCTCTCTCACCTATGTCACGCCTCCCCCCGTAGCTAATCACATGATCCCTCAAATCAGCACCATAGGGTCCAGCGATGTGCTTTGGACATTAATAATGAATGATGCTAACCCACCGCTTTTCTCCTATGCAGCATACAAAGTTGAAGACACGCTAGGCAGAAATAACACAGCTCCACAGCACCACTGCGTACAGATTGTAGCACACTCCGATGTTGCGGTGCTTCCCTTTTTTTTTTTTTGTTGATAAGGATCTGCTCAAATCAGATTCCCGTGGCTGTTTGGCAGCAACTTTATTGGGTTTTTTCAGGTGATAAGTGGACAATATCTCCTCTTGCTCAGGTGCAGACGTGTGCTAATATAAGTTTATAGCAGACAGTTTCATATCTGCAGAGAGGCACTTTTATAATGTGATGTTATGGGACATCATGTCGGGTTCTTTTATACGCAGATCGATCACAGGTGACACATCTTAAAACATGCGACTGGCTAATGGCACTATTTCGGTTCTCAGTTTGTGTGTGTCTTAAAGGACAGATGACAGTGTGTGTGTGTGGTAAGGACTCGAACATCAGTAAAGCTATTATTATGATCCCCCAGTCTCCCACCATTCTGCTGACTCCGTTGCCTCTCTCCCCCCCTCCTTCCCTCCTCCACGAGCTGCACCACTGACAGAAAACTAAATTTCTTTTAACCTCCTCTCAGACTCTCTTTTTTCCACATTCACTCACTCACCCTCTCTGTCTCTCTGTCTCTGACTTTGTTTCCTCACTGCACACGATATGGTAGTTTGATGAGCACATTGTGGACATCCTAAATTGTCCCCTGACAGTAAGTGCACCCTTGATCAGCACACTTTGTAGCTTGCACTGTAGAAGACATCAGTTAGTGCATTTGGTACCCCTTTTTAAGATTAAGTTTGGGATGGCTTTCTTATTTTCTACGACCGGTCGCTGCATATTTTGCAGTGTGCTGTGGCAGTTTTTTTGTTTATTTTGCCCGCATTCATTTCTCATTACAAAACCCTAAAAATATGTATATTTTTGTTGGTATATTGTTGTCTCATCATCCCACTCTCTCTCTCTCTCTCTCGCTCTCTCTCCTAAATTCTGTCTTTCTCTCTATCTCTATCTCCCTTCTTTTCTTTCTCCCTCTATAGGAGATGGCCCATATTCTTGCCCAGAAACAGCTGCGCTCCATCATTCTCAGTGTAAGTCTAACCATGCCCTTCTCCTCGTTACCCCCCAGTGTCTCCCTCTGTCTCTGTCTGTCTTTATCTCTGTTCGGCTTTATGCCTCTGCACCGGTGTGATATCAGAAAGGAAAATGACACCTGCCACTTCTGCCTCTGTCTCACGTCGATGGTTATTATCTACTGTACTCACTGTCTCACACCTGTTCCCCTTTTCTCTCTTTCATCCTCTCCCTTGTGTTAAATCTCATTTCTCCCTCTCCTGCTCCCCCATCTGACTCATGCTTTCTAATCCTCGTGATTCGCTCCCAAATCCTCTTATTCTCCTTCGTTATCTCGTACCGTCTTTCATCCAAAATCCACGTCTCGTCTTTCCGACCCCGAAACCCGTCCTCTCACCGCCGCCTTCTCTTTGCAAATCAAACACCTCCGCTCCCCTCTCTTTGTCTTACTCTCCCCTGCTATTCTAACTCCCCTCCTCCTTCCTCCTTTTCCTCCTCTGTTTGTCCTCCACACCATGTACTGTAGAATGTGATCCGGAGCCCCATACCCATCAACGATGAGATGGCCCACCAGCTGTACGTCCTGCAGGTGCTCACCTTCAACCTGCTGGAGGACCGCATGATGACCAAGATGGATCCCCAGGACCAGGTGGGGGACTGTGAAGGATGCAGACAGGAATGGGTGACAAATGGATAGATGAAGGGATAGACAAAAAAGGAAAAGGAGGGGACCTCATTATCTTCAAAGCAATTTAAAACAATTGATAAACACAGATTTGGAAGAGTCACTAGTCGACTATTAGTACATTATTTTACAGACATGTCTTCAAGGAATTTACGGAGAAAGCGATGCAGATCTACTTAATTAGCAATCGATGACACAACAAAAGGAAGTAATATGATGTGTGACAACTTAAAGAATAAGGCTGATGATATTATATATTTCTGTTATTGTCAACAAACCCTATCAAACCAACCAATGCTTTAGTCTGTCCGTCTCTCAAATACATTTCTATCTCCCCAGCCAATCTGATGCTCTAAGCCCTGCACTCATTCATTACCGTTTCAGATGTTAATCTTTAAAAGTGGGTCACAAATATATTGTTTTGTTTTTAGAAAAGGCTGAGTCATTTCCTAAAACAGCTGAGCTCTGTAGTTTTTAGCCAACATCACTAAAACAGGAGGAAATGGTGTATCTGTTGGGGACTATTTTCAGCTGCGTATTGATACACATTTTTGCTTTTGTGAGAATTTTTGAGAGCTAGAAGGTGTACTGTATGTATGTGGGATTGACTCAAAATAAACTACAGTGCCCATGTACATCATAATCAAGGAAGATGTCACCCTGTACAACGGTGTGGCTTTTGGACAACAATGGAGCTCTATTGCGCAGAGGAATATGATATGTGAGGCTTTGGCTACACAGATAATACGTGTTAATAGGATTAAATCAGATTCAGAATTATCTTTATTTTCATTGTACTCGGGTAGTATGAAATTTCGCAGGCTTCTCTTGATGTAGTTAAGAATAAAAACAAATAAATTAAAGCAGTAACAGTAACAGCGAAAAATAGAAGGCAATTGTTCAATTAAATACAATTTACAAATTTGCAAAGGTTTCATTTTGGTTTTGGTGTTTTTATGGGATATGTTGACGTAAGAAACACCAGATCACCAGACATTAAAATGAGACATTAGTAAGACAAAACAGTGAGCAGTCGGAGCATCTCTGTCTAGCTGTAGCCTACATTGCACAAGTAATTCAAGAAAACCCTTTTCAGGAAGAAAAAAAAAAAAAAAGAGGCAATTTGTGGGCAGTTTGGGCCTGATCTGGCTGTTTTCTTTAAAAAGACAGTTATTTTAGGTTGGCCAAGTAATAACAACAGTGGAGAGACATGGCTGTTGGCCAGATTGCCTTGGGCACCGCAAGACCCCAGACAGCGGAGATGAGGCTGAAGAATTCTTAAATTATAAAATGGTGAAAGGAAGAAAAGGCAGATGCACTCATGAGCAGCACTTTAATATTCTTCTCTGCGTGTGCAGGCTCAGAGGGACATCATCTTTGAGCTGCGGAGAATTGCCTTCGACGTGGAGTGTGAGCCCAACAACAGCGGCAGCATCGAGAAACGCAAGTCCATGTATACCCGCGACTACAAGAAGCTCGGCTTCATTGTAAGTTTGGCATGTGTTTCACAAAGGCTCTCATAAATTCATTCATTCTCTGATGACATTGTCTGGCTGCCACACACACACACACACACACACACCCACACACACCCACAGACGACTCAAAACTGAGATCATAAAGTTAATTGGATATGATTGTCCAGCGGATTAAAGCGTGTGTGTCTGTCTAGGCTTGCCGGGAGAAGTTGGTTTTGTACAGTGGTGGAAGAAGCACTCAGATCCTTTACATAGCCTGAATACTAATACAACAATTTAAAAATACTACTTGTAAAAATGTTATCAGCAGTAAAGTTTTATCAGCAAATATATACTTAAAGTATAAGTACCTCAAAATTAATTAAGTATAGTACTTGAGTAAATTTAATTAGTTACTTTCCACCACTGGTTTGTGGGTGTTCCTCTGTGTTTATGTATGTTAACACTAGTTCTCCCTTACTCATCCTATTACACTGCATTTCCTCTTAGGCTTTTTAATCTTCTCTCACTCACATTCTCCCTAAAACGTTGTGTTTTGTTTACTACTTTCTTTCTCATCTCCCTACCTTCAAGCATGCACGTTTCAATGTACTGTATGTGAGTGACACTGTGCTGTGTGCAGTAGTCTAACTATAGCATAAGAACTAAACCCACTGTGGCTTGGTGTAAGCCCAGAGCTGTTTCGGGGCTCTTCCCTTCCACACTCCCACTGCAGTGTGCTCAGTAAAGATAAGGACAATTGGACTGCCTTGTCTCCACTGGTGTGGAGAAAACCCACCCTAAAATCCTTAGTCTGCTTTCCATGCTAGACAGCTAACAGACACACACACATATTCACAAGCCATAATTCTCAAAATAGACATTATCACTGCTGAGATAATTTGTTGTATGTCTTCAGTTTCTATAAGTAGGGATTGTTGCTCATGCTGGGATATTTTCACTTGTCCGTATGAGGGTATTTTTTATTTTAAGATATGCATGCCCCCGTGTGTCTGTTTCTGTTTTAAGCCTATAAGTTTGCTTCCTGTCAGGTAGAATTACAAAACTGATGAGCCAGATCTCAGTGTCCTCCATTCCTCTTTCATCCTCTGCTTTCCTTCCTCCTCCTCCCCGTCGCTTTTCTCTTCAACATCCTGTCTCACCTTTTTAAACTCAAGACGAGCCTCAGAGTGATGCGTTTGCATGTGTATCTGCAGATTTAATCATTAGTCGACTGAATTCTCTGCAATGTCTGGGAGGAATTAAGTATGATGGACTGTGACAGCAGCATCTATCTGCATATCTCATACAATATTCAGATGCCATGGGAGGTGGTGGTGCAGAGGGTAGAGAAATGTGAGGAATGTTTTTGCAAAGTTTTGGGTTTGTTTCTTGACATCTTGGGTATTGGTGGTTTTAGGCCAAACTGAAAAAATGTGTATACTTGAACTTCTTTCTGACGATTTTGCAAGGCATAATATAAGTTTTTTTTTAGATTGATTTACTGCTGTGCCTTCTAGGCAGCCATCACTTTCTATTCATTTCACTACCTTTTGAAAATCAATTTTGGGAGGCTTGAACTTTACTTGAAGATAGCGTCACTAAAATATATATATATATTTTTGATAATTCAATTAGTTGTTGACACAGGATAATTATCTGAATCTACAAAAGAGCGTTTAATTTTTTTTAGTTTAGCTGAAAACCTCAAAGTCACCAAAAATAGATCGACATGGTTATCTGGACAGAGCGGACAGATAATCCATCACATTGAACAATTTGTTGGCTTTTAAAAAAAAGTCAGTTAGTTCATTATTGCGATTCAAGCAGGGACTGTTTTTTCTTTTTAGACAAAACTCCTTAGAGGTGCGTTCAAGGACATTCTGACATCCAGAGACTTGACGCTGAAAGGGATTAAAATGGAACCCAGGAGACGAACTAAAAGCAAGCATGGACAGTGTGAAAAGAAGGATGTCCTACACAAAATAATGCGCCAAACTTAGAACATTTTTGGTTGGTTGCAATCTGCAACCTCACCGCTAGATGCCGCCAAATCCTACACACTGCACCTTTAATAAATAATACATAAAGATTTTCTTTTCTATACTTTAATTTTGATTGTTGCTTGTATTGTTATGAATATTTAACTCGGGGATTAAAACCAAGTTTTCGGGGACTTTAAAAAGGTTACACCGTATACCCATATCATAACTCAGGATGGATGACCTATTTCAAGAAAATGTCAAGCCTCTGCAAGTTGATATTCTTACTATAGTGAATTGAATGGCCAGTCCAAACAGTAAAATGATGCTTTGGTATACTACAGTTTATGGTGAATGGTTCTTGAACCCCAAGTTGCTAGTATAGGAAACTGGTTGTACTGTGTAACTCCCAGTGTGATTGCCTGTCTGTTGCTTTCTGCTGGGAAAAAATAGCACATTCAGTGGATTATATCTAGAAGAATAAAAGTTAAAAGAAAAAAAAAAGATTTGGTGGAATGTGTTTGTCTCAGCCTCCTCCTCCTCCTCTTCCTCTGTCTCTCAGAACCATGTGAATCCAGCTGTGGATTTCACCCAGATCCCTCCAGGCATGCTAGCGCTGGATAACATGTTGTATTTTGCCAGACACCTCCCGGACGCCTACATCAGGGTGAGCATGCACAAACTCTTTCATATGCATCTCTATCCCATGTAGACACACTAACACACACACACATTGCTCAGTGATTTCTATGGTGTTGTATTTCTTCTAAACCTTCTTCCCTCCAGCTCATTCACTTGTTTGTAGTTTCTGGCTCGTTCCCAAATTTTCTTTCAGCTAAAACTGCATTTCATGAAGTTGCTCAGCCCAGACGATATAAATGATTCAGTTCCTATAAGTGTCACTCCCGGACTCCTGGGTAATAGACTCATATGATGTAGTATAACTACGGTATAGTGATTGTCTGTAATTGGATGGCATTGACTAGTTTGGTGATTTCCACTCGCTAATTCCGGTCAGTTTGAACCATTTCTGTGGTAATTAAACTTTTTGTGTTTTTGTATCAACTGTCATATTGTCAGTGTGTGTGACTCTCATAGTCTCTGGACTTGAATGTGAGAAAAGAGACGTCTCCATAGTGCCAACTCAGTCCTGATCAGTCAAGCAGAGGGAGGAAACACAGCCTCCAATTTCCCAAATTAAACTGTCACCAGCTAAAATGATTTGGACCTTGATGGCCTCATTCATGGCGCACTGCCACCATCCACATAATTAGAGTGATTTTTTTTTGATTTTTTTTTTCCTGTTGAGTTTTCATTAATGTTTTCTGGCTTCCAAGCAGATAGTTTAGAAGGTCGGATAAGGTCAAATAATGAATACATAGTTTCAGAAATAATGGAAATGTTTATGCGAAAATGGCCTTTCAAGCCGCCAAGCCAGCCTCTGTGAATTAATGCAAACCTATTTTACATATACTTATAACCACAAAGCACTCTGAGAGTGCATACCTCTGCCAAAGCCTCAAAATGCTCTAAATTTGAAATGATTGGACATCTTAAAGCTTAAAGCTACCTGTAGGATTTGATCATTTCTGTCTTTGTCAGCTCCTAGTGGTAGTGTCAAAACTGACACTAATGCATGATAGGGCTGGGCGATATGGCCAAAATCTTCTATCCCGACATAGGTCATTTCCTATCTCGATAACAATATATATCATGATATAGCATGTTTTCTGGTAATTCAATTTATAAATAGTCTATGTGAAATAACCACACGGTAAAAAGTCTATGTTTGTATACTCCTGTGTGAATTAAATACTTGACAATGAGTATTCTTTTTCATTTTCTTATGAACTTTAGTGCAGAATGAACATAACAGTTTCAAGTGAAATTATAAAGAAACAAAAAATGTCAAAATTTTTCCACATATACACATTTGTTAATCGCATTGAACTGAGTGGTGATGTAAAGTGTGATGTAAAAACAAAACCGCAATCTTCAAATGATTTTCCCTCAAAATATTTCATTTCAGATTTTCTGAGATATTTTGAGTTAGTACGTGCTTGTTATTATTAATTTAGACGACGTAATTGTGTATCACGATATCTCGATGTATGATTTCACCACGATAAGATTCCATTGAAAGACGATAAATTATCATATTGACTTATGGCCCAGCCCTAAATGCATGCCTATACCACCCAGTGACAGTGAGAAGGAATGGGAGAAAAGTAGTCTGATTCTTCACATAGAGGCTTTAATCTGCATCTGGATCCACATCTACATGCAGTTTTTTAACATTACCTAAATTCCAGGAATAATAGGAACTCTCTCATAACCACTGAGTCATAGCAATTTAGATGTATAATGTTGCAGTTGACCCACCTGTTGCCGAAGTGGCATCGCATTTTCGGGGGTTTTGTTCATTCACGGGGCACATCTGTTATTGTATTCAGACACCAAAACACATCTCATCAAATATTTGCCCGTGTGTTTTGATCATGAAATTTCTTGTCTGGCTTATTCGATTGTCTGTGTTTCTAGATCGTCCTGGAGAACAGCAGTCGAGAAGACAAGCACGAGTGTCCGTTTGGCCGCAGCAGCATCGAGCTGACCAAGATGCTCTGTGAGATTCTCAAAGTGGGCGAGCTTCGTAAGTCTGCATCAGCAACCAGACACACACACACACACACACACACACACACACACACACACACACACACACACACACACACACACCTCTTCCACTCTGTGTACTGCTGCTGGTAGTTCTTCATCTCACTACTTGTTTTGCTCACGATATCTTCAGAGTGAGCATATAGACAGTAGAGAATAGCTCAGAAACGGCTTTTTCCCAGAGATGCAATACTTACTGTATGTGCACAAAAATACAAACACACATACTCACGAATACAAACATCCCCTCTCCCTGTTAGGATGAAAGCAGCCATTATGCTCAGTAATTGTGCCGCCAGGAGTTCATTATTTAGTGATGCACCTCGCCCCCATTGAGCCCCTTTCAGCCTAATATACCGCCTCTGGGAGGCACACCGCGCAGAGAAAGAGATGCTGTGCCCACGTCCACTCCAAATTGATGTGCCCTTTTCATTTGTCTTTACTTGTTTAAATGGGCGAGTTGGTCTCAGTTTCCGCTCCAGACTGACCCCCGCTGCTCCCTGTAGGGAGGGAGATGGCATTCTTAGCTCAGTTTTAAACTGATGTGCCCTTTTCATCTGCTCACGTCTTTTTTTTTTCATGGAGGATTTAGACTTGGCTACATTGCGAGGTCGTTCACGCTGGTCTGAAAATTGCAACGAGGGACATTAGACTTCCAAGAATAGAGTCCACTCCTGTATCTGTGTTCGTAAAAATGCTCAGAGAAATGTTATCCAAATGATCTCATCTGTCCTTAACATTGCTGATAAAAGTACCAGGCTAGGTTTCAATACAAGATAAGAAGGTGCAGTATTTTTTTTCTTTTTTTAAACATTTCTAAGCATATTGTAATTTTCCTGTCCTTCTTTTAATATGCTCTTATCTCTGCCAGACTCTGCTCTAATGCAAAATGTCTCCACCTTCCACATCAAATTCTGAGCACATAGTCAGCAAAGGCAAATGGATTTAGATATTTTATTTTAACCACAAAGATGCTGTCAACACTTCTTTATTACACAAATAGTAGGACTGTGTATTGGCAAGAATCTGGCGATACAATACGTATCATGATACAGGCGTAACAATTCAATATATTGCAATATATTGCGATACTGTAAGCAAGGCGATATATTGCGACTTTTTTAATATTTAATTTTAGGAAAACTGTCCTAGTGTAACGATTACACCAGAAATACACCATTTTAGAATAGGCAAAAATAACACATTTATACTGCATGCAAAAAACGATTTGGTTTTTGCCCCAAACTGCATGTGATTATCATAAAGTGGGCAATGTCTATTAATGGGAGACTCGTGGGTACCCATAGAACCCATTTTCATTCACATATATTGAGGTCAGAGGCCCCAAGCGACCCCTTTGAAAATCGCCATGCCAGTTTTTCCTCGCAAAAAAAATTAGCGTAACTTTGGAGCGTTATTTAGCCTCCTTCTCAAGCTAGTGTGACATGCTTGGTACCAATGGATTCCTTAGGTTTTCTAGTTTCATGTGATGCACGTACCTTCAATCTAGCTTTAAAACTGAGCCCACTACAACCTCCGAAAGACAGAATAGCATCCAGGCCCAACGGCAGATTTATAAGAGGTTAATTAAAGATCAACACAGTGTTTGGAGAATCGATACTGTATCGCACAACATGATATCGAGATACTCATGTGTATCGATATTTTCTTACACCCCTACTCGACAGGCGTGTCTTGACCTGGGGAGACGGGGTGGGAGAGTAGAAGGTTTTAATCCAGCTGAGGAGACAGGTTATATCTACAGTATGTGACACGTGAACACACATTTTGAGCTTTTAGTTTTCCATATTTCAGTGATCTGGTGGCTCTTTCTTCCTAATTCCGTGTGTTTTCTGTGCCTCTACTTGTGCCTGTGATGTTTACTTTCCGTGCAGCGTGTCCCAGGGCTTTATTTTCATTCAGAGCGTCTCATTACTTTTTATCCAAATGTGCTCCGCTGCACGTGCCCTTTTGATCTCCTCTCTTAGCGGACCGAAATTGCTTCCCTTTAGTCTCTCTTAGAAATATCGCTTTGCCCTCATTCATATCCTAATGCAGATTAAGCAACCAGACTTGTCCCGAAATGGGGGAAACATCTTTATCTCTAAGGCTTTTCTAAGCGTGTAGTTGAAGGCTTACGCAATAGAGCTGAATCCCTAGGATGAATGCCAGGCCATCGTTATGAATAAGACTTTGTTTTTGAGAGACTTGCTGGTTCAAATAAATAGAGCTGGGCCCAGTGTAGAATTTCACATAACTCAAAAGATATGAACAGAATATGCAACCCGACCTACAAATTCTGCCCCGACATAATTGTAATCTTCCTGGTTTCCGTGATAACATTTTCGCAACTTTTTTCCATCAGCAAATAGCATTTTCTATTATCATTATTATTATTAGGGATTGTGTTTGTTATGTTATGATATTGAAATTTCCCTGCAAGACTGAATGCTGGAGTTGAATCCTAGCAGTGACCTTGACTCATAGTTCTTGGCTTTTTTATTCCCAGTGGCTGTATATTGTCCTCTTTACTGAGGCTGTTAGCCCGGGAGACTGAACCTACCATTAATATTTATGATGTGATATAGTGTGTGTGTGTGTGTGTGTCTGTGTGTGTGTGTGTGTGTGTGTGTGTGTAAAAAGGAAGGACAGATAAGAATTGCGTTGAATCTATAACCTGCAGAGAATGACTTATCTGTATGAGATAACGTCTGCCGCCATAATAACGGCACATACACCTGGTTTTAAGACATGACAGGATTCGCATATACACAAGTAGGTCATCTACGGGCTCACAGTTAAAAAGTTATATGGAAAAGGGCATAAAATAAAACAAATCCCTTGCAGGAAATCACTGGGGACAGGAGAGGAAAAGACGCCATTTTGATATATTCATATTTACTGCGTCCTAAATCCTAATGTTCCCATCCATCTTTGTCACAACTTCCAGTAAATATTTGCACACACTTGCACTCACAGGGCATTACTGTATATGCATCTGGTCCTTATGGGAGGAAGCCAGTGTGTCCCAGAGTAGTCATAAGCTGCACTGCATCTTCTCTTGTAGAGAGCTAAGTGCATTTTCACACACACACACACACACACACACACACACACACACACACACACACACACACACACACACACACCATTAGCTCTGCGTATATTAACATGCACTAATGAATGTATGAGTAGGATGGATGTAACATGGTCCAGGCAGGTGTTGTAAATGGTTGGTGAGTAACGGGCGGTCATTAGAAAAACTGTGTAAGTGTGTGTGTGTGTGTGTGTGTGTGTGTGTGTGTGTGTGTGTATAATGTAGGGGCATGAGCGCGTGTTTTCCCAGAGGAAAGCAGGGAGAGAAATGAGTCTCAGCTCTACGCCGACTGTCATCCTTTCGGTTGACCTTTCAACAGCGAAACAATGAAATACGTGACACTAACGAGGACGTTGGAGGGCGCGTCTGTGTCACTGTATCGTTTTCATCAGCTCCGATGGTGTGGTATTTGAGTCAGAATAATATTAGAAACGGTGGTGCTTTATTTCACCAATAACGTGAAGTGTAACAATGACTATTCGGGCTTTTTTTTCTACATATGAAGTACCCTAAATATTTTTTTTGCCTGTCGGTTGGTCCCCCACTTCAGTCCAGATTGAAAAAGCTCAACAACTTTTGGAAGACTGAAGATTTTATACAAATATCCATTGTGTCTAGACAATGTAACCCAATGATTTTGGTGATGCTCTTTTCCTCTAGCACCACAACGAGGTTGACATTTGTGTATTTTAGTGAAAAATTGTGACAGGCCGTTTTTTTTGCAGCAGCCATTTTATAGTCGTAGTAGGAAAAGCACAGGTGTTGCCAATAACATTAACGACAGCTCCGTTCTGCTGTGTCTGAGTACGACAGTGTGGCAGCGAGCCAGCATGCAAAAGAAATTCATCCATCATTCATTTTATTATTTTATTTATTTATCCTTTATTTAACCAGAAAGGTCCCATTGATATACAATATCTCTTCTGCCAGGGAGTCCTGGTCAAGATGGCCAGCAACTAAAAAGGTTTCATATGAGTACAAACGGGGACAGATAACATCACAAAGAAAATACAAGTACAAACGAGGACAGATAACATCACAGTGAAAAACATATCAAAACACAAAATCTAGAGGAATCAGAAGCTAAATTATCAAGGAAAAATAACCACACTTGTTAAAAGCAACTACATTGTTCTGTATAAACAGATTTTAAGATATTTTTAAACATGTCAAGAGAGGGTAAAGATTTAAAGATAAGTGTGCCTTGCAGCACCATAGACTGTATATAAGAAGTGGACGTAGTCAGCGGGCAGTCACCCATTGGATTGTGGACTGCTGCTTTAAAGCCTCTAATTGGCCATCCCCATCTTGGTTTTTGGCTGTTGCCATGTTGTTTTTTTTCCAACCAAAAGAGACACGAGAGGGTGGAGCTAAGTACAACCGAACGCTGAACAAGACATTTTTAAGCGACCAAAATGATGTAATTAACTTTCATGAACTGAAAACACACTGTGAAAGGGTTAAAGTTCCAAGATGAAAATGCAGATAACTCCCAGATCGGACAACGATCTGGGAGTTGGTAGCGACCTGTCAATCACAAGGTAGCCACGCCCTAAAGCATACCTTGCTTTATGGTCTATTTGATTCTAAATGGGACCATAATTTACTAAATGAACATCATGCTGTATTGAAGAAGACTTGAAACTAGCGATTGAGACCATACAATTGTGTTTACAACGTTTACTGAGGTAATAAATTAAGTGAGAAGTAGGGTCATTTTCTCATAGACTTCTATACAATCGGACTTCTCTTTGCAACCAGAGGAGTCGCCCCCTGCTGGCTATTAGAAAGAATGCAAGTTTAAGGCACTTCCGCATTGGCTTCACTTCCCAGGACCAGAGGTTGCCTTACGGAGCTGTACCCTTTTAATGCTTAATAGCGTCTTTCAGAAACGGTTTCTATAAAAGCTGTTAAATTTCTCCCTTTTCTTCTTCACATCCCTTTGTGGATAAAAGCAGAAGAAAGAGACGGCAGATAAATGGTGATGTGCTGATGTCTTAGTGGCTCATTTGCTCTCTGTCAGTGTGAAATGCCAGTATGGCTCTGGCAGAGGCCAGACACCCTCTTCTTGTTTTCTCACGGGGATGAAACTCAGAGGGATTCTGGATTTGCCGGTGGCTGTTGAAGTTGCCTTTCTTCCCTGCTCGCCTCTTAAAACTCTCTCTCCAGTTTAATTTTTCTCACTCTTCATGCTCTTTCTTTCAGGCTCCCTCTTTTTTTTCTCTCTCTCTGTGGGTCTTAAGAACATCTGTCCCCCTCAGACTTGTAATCCTTTCTCGTGCTTTCATGCACTGGTTTTCTCTTTTTCTATCCAAACAAAAAAACAAAATGACACCAATACACAAGCAAGTAGCATTTTTCAAACAAGTAACAGAGAAGCCACTCAAGAATCTGCCGTGACAGTTGTCTCAGTGCTCTTTCAGGCCGACGGATTACACTTTTCCCTTTAACGCTGTCCCTTTTGAGATATTTAATTTCTATGCAGATGTGGTTTGGAGAAAGGAGGTAATGGGAGCTTGTTTTCGTTGAATCAGCTGTCAATGCTGCTGGATTCTACATAATTCATAACACCGTCCAGGTGTCACTCTCTCTGTTTCCCCCCTCTCTCTCTCTCACCGTCTTCCATTAATTCATACCCTTTCTGTTTCTCTCTCTCTCACTCTTGCATTTGTTGTTGCCCTGCCTCAGATCCTAAAAGATTAATTGTCCCACCATGTTTCTGCTGCAACACGGGGCTTAATGGAATCTGCGTAGGTGAGGCGCCAAGACTTCTCAGACTCTCCTGTTTAAGCGGGCCCATGGAATATTTATGAAGTTATTTAAAAAAAGGGCCAGGCATCGTGAGTAATGGCCCTGCTTGGTGATTCACGGTGTGGCATCTCATTGCTGAGATGGAGAGCTGGGTAGTGAACCATGGCAGGTCACACACATGCTAACAGTCACACACACGTGAAACTCAAAAAGGACACCAGGCTCGTGCATGTACAAGCGCACACACACACACACACACACACACACACACACACACACACACACACACACACACACACACACACACACACACTCAGAAGCAGAACTGGGCAGGCTCCACACTGACAGTCACATGATGTCCTCATATTTGTGACTTCCATCAGAGAGTCGGCAGCCAAGGTCAGAACAAAGGGGCATGTTCAGCACCATAGACAGCTCCATTGTACGTCTTAGCTCATGATCATAGTACACTAACGCAATACATCATGTGGAATATTTGGATTGATTTTCTATTTGGGTGTATTTATTAATTATTTTTTTTGTTGTTGTCTCTCCTCGAGGAAAGTATTAAGGGTTCAATTTGTTGCCTAGTTATGAGCCTTGCATCAGAAGAGACAGAATTGTTTTCGCTAGAGCTAAGAATGAAGCATTTTGATTTAGCAGAAATAAACATATTAAAAAACGGTTTTGGTCTCTATAGCTAATTTCCCTTTTGTACGGGGGTTGACTTTTTATATAACTCACCCATTTAAATTATATTAAGGCTTAAAGTTAGGCAATGGGCCCTTTACCTCTCTTGCTCGGACCACGGCAATCTTCAAACTCAGCCTTCATTTCGATCTCAACTACACACCTGTAAAGTTGTGTGACTGCATCTTGCACGGTTGAGGTGCTATCGCAGTCACAAAATCTGTCCAAAGACAGACAGACAGACATAATAAACAACTAGTTTCCACTACAGTGGGTGTCTCTAGCAGAAATTGCCATGATGACTCACAGAACAGTATGGCAATGGTATTTTTGTTTCTTAAAATTAATTTTCCTATAAACTCTGTTTAACTGTCCCGTTTGATTCCCTTTCAGTTTGTCTGTTTTCTCTTTTGCGTTTGACAATAGTGAATAATACTGTATGTTAGAGGTGAAGAAAATCTACAGTTTAGAATGTGCAGAAAGATCACTCCAATCATCTGAAGTGAGCCTACAGCTCATTTTGAGTCGCAAGTAATGGTTTAGAGCAGGTGTCCTATATTGGCACTGCCGTGGTGTGTGTGTGTGTGTGTGTGTGTGTGTGTGTGTGTGTGTGTGTGTGTGTGTGTGTGTGTGTGCACCTGGATGGCTGGAGCATGTGTGTATACAGTATGTCCAAACCCAGCAGGTGATTCAGAGTCATCCAAACTCATTAACTGGACAACTTCCACTGTAATGACATTCCTAAGTTGCCCGCTGTGCTGCTATAAAAACAAACACACAAACTGATTTATACACACGCACACACACCCATACATATGAGAAATGGCACAGTGTGAGATTGAAATGCTGTGATGTGTTTGAACTGGCCCGTAGCGTGTCACTGAGACACAGTTTTAACACACACATACTGACACGTACTGTTCACACTGACAGTCATGGTCAAAATGAAATGTCGTGTTCGGGCGTGCAGTCATATATTGGGGTTGAAGAATAAATAGCAGCTGAAAATATCACATCTCAGATTCTCGGACTGTGTAATGACACGTTTTAAAAATGTGCTAAAATGGGGCAATCTAAATGGGTTAAAAAATTAAATGAGGTCTGTTAATTTAAAATAGTTTTGTATCACTGCATCAACATTTCTTTCATCAGTCCTTCTGAAAAGCTGAACATGATTCCAGGGTTTTCTTTCCACTTGACATATGTAACATTAGTATCGACTATTCAACTGCAAGTTATTCATTTTCATTATTCATTGGTTTTTCGAGTTGTAGGCTACTGTAGTTGTTTATTACTTGTAGTGACCTTTTGACCTCTTCCATGGTGGTGGCTGATTGAGAGTACTTTTAATACTGACTGGCTTTGAGCAGCAAAAAACAGGAAATGAGGAATGTCCAAAATGAAGTTAAAGTTGAACTCAAAGCGGGTTTATTCCAGCTTATATAAATAAAGGTTGCAAAAGCATGAAATCAAAACAGAAGGCAGCAGCAACAAAGACCAGACGTTTAAAGCTGTGTGCCTCCAATCAGCAGCACCTGGCCTTCTCTTGGCCAGGCCTTTATACCCCATCAGCACACTCCAAGCCTGTAGAGGGCGGCAAAGCACACTGGCAAACAAATGAGAATTGGCTTCTACACACCGGCCCCTAATTGTATGGCGTGTGTAAACAAATACAATTACTAAGAAAAAATGGTGGATGGAGCCAATGATTTACATCTAAAATTCTTATTTTCTATCATATTATTTATATGGTGTATCAACATAAAACTGTAAAACGCATTTAACTGAAAATATACTACTGGGGACAAGAGTCTTCGAGCAGCAGACAGACCTTTGTGATGGGTCGTTCAAGAACACTGTTCTTGGTTTTGATCTTCACTGAACGAACTAGGCCTTTAGCATCTGGCATCGTTCTTATTACTCTTCCCAGCATCCATGACCCTCTGGGTGCTGTTGAGTCAACAATCATGACGACATCACCTGTTTGAATGTTTTTCTTTTTACTTGCCCATTTTTGGCGCTCTTGCATTAAGGGCAAATATTCATGGGTCCACCTCTTCCAAAATAAGTCAGCCATGTATTGAGCTTGTCTCCATCGGCGCTTGTGGTACATGTCAGACTTTTGAAAGAGCCCTGGTGGCAGAATGGGCTTAGATCTTAAAAGCAGGATATGGTTGGGTGTCAGTGCCTCCAGATCTTGTGGGTCAGCTGACATGGAGGTGATTGGTCGACTGTTGAGAATCGCCTCTGCCTCACACAGGATGGTACATAGGCCCTCGTCATCAAGCACTTGCTGGTGTAAAACTGACAAGAGAACTTTTCTCACCATTCTAATTAGTCTTTCCCACACTCCACCATGGTGTGATGCTGCTGGAGGGTTGAAAGACCACTTGACACCATCTTCCAGCAAGGAATTTCTGAGTTTGTCCTGGTTTAGACTCCTGAGGGCTTTACAGAGTTCTCTTTCTGCGCCAACCAGATTAGTGCCATTGTCAGAGCGGATGTGCGATACTTGACCTCTTCGGCATATGAACCTCCTAATGGCATGAATGCAGGAGTCTGTATCTAAGGAATATGCCATCTCTAGATGTACTGCTCTGCTGGCCATACAAGTAAAGATTACACCATACCGTTTGACAAGGCTTCTGGCTCTCTTTGTTTCGATCGGTCCAAAGTAATCCATCCCTACATTCATGAATGGTGGAAGGTCAGGCAGTAGTCGTTCTTTGGGCAAATCTGCCATCTTTTGCACTCTTGTCTTTCCTGCTAAACGTCTGCACACAACACACTTGGTGATCACCTTTCTTGCTGCTGAGTTTGCACTTGTTATCCAATACTTCTTACGAAGCTCAGAGAGAATGTGATTTCTTCCACTGTGGCCTGTGAGCTTGTGTATATGACGTAGTATCAGGGAAGAGATTGGGTGACTTTTGTGCAAGATCATGGGATGTTTTACCTGCTCAGGCATGGCTGCACGGTTGAGTCGTCCACCAACTCTTAGTATGCCATCTTCCAACACTGGATCCAACTTGAATATGCAGCTTTTTCTTTGTACACTTGATGGCGCCATTTGCAACTTCATCACTTCTTCAGAAAATGTTTGACTCTGGCTAATTCCAATGATGACTTTTTCAGCCTTTTCCATGTCGTCTACAGTGATGTTCTGACCACCCATTGTGGATTTAAATGCTTGCATTTTGGAAGCAACTTTTTTGTTTTGAGAACGTGTGTTCACACCGATTTCATCGAGTTCCATTTCTTTTCTTTTTCTTGCAAGCATCCTCAGAACATCTCTGAACTTCAAGTACCATGCCACTGCCTTCTTGAGTCTCAGCCAGTCTGAGAAGTGTGAAAGCAGCTGGTCTGTAGGGTTTTGTTTGTCTAGGACATTGGTTCCATATGTGACGACTTTTCTTTTGACCTCTTGGTCATCCACCGGATTCTGCTGGAAATCAGCGGAGTTAGCCGGCCATTCATCTTCGGATTTCTTGAGATACGTTGGACCTTGTATCCATCGCTTGCATTCAACAAATTTCTTAGCATTTAATCCTCTGGACGTATCATCAGCTGGGTTTGACTTTGTGTCTACAAACCTCCATTGTGATACACTGGTGTTCTCCCGGATCACAGCTACACGATTGGCGACAAAGGTGTGGAACCGTGTGTGTTCATTGGAGATGTATCGCAGTACGGTCTGACTATCCGTCCAAAAGACTGAGTCCTCAAGTTCCAGTTGTAGTTCTGACTTTAGCATTTTGTCCACTCTCACTGACAGCACTGCAGCTGTCAGCTCCATCCTAGGAATTGTGATCTGCTTCAAGGGAGCCACTCTTCCTTTTCCCATCATAAACGAAACAGAAACTTCACCTCTGCTGTTCTTCATCCGCAGGTAGCTCACAGTGCCATATCCATATTCGCTGGAGTCCGAAAAGTGATGCAATTGGACGCTTGTTGGTTTTTCAAAGTCTTTTGGTTTGATGCAGCGAGGCACACTGAAATCAGTTAGTTTTTTCAGACTGGATGTCCACTCTACCCACTTTTTAGATGTTGTTTGTGGAATTTTCTCATCCCATCCGTACTTCTGTTTGCACAGCTCTTGGAGCATGGTCTTCACAGGGAGAGTGAGTGGAACTAAAAATCCAAGTGGATCGTACACTGAGCTTACCACAGACAGCATTCCTCTTCGAGTGTGTGGTCTTTCTTTCACTATGATCTTGAACATGAATGCATCATTCTCAACTCCCCACTGTAGACCTAGTGCTCTTTCCATGGGAAGTTCGTCTTTGTCCAGATCCAACGTTTGTACTTCTTTGGCTTTGTCTTCCTCCGGAATAGTAGAGAGCACAGCGTGGCTGTTACTCACCCACTTTGTGAGGTGAAATCCTCCCATGTGACAGACAGTTGACAGGTCTTTAACCATTTGTACAGCATCTTGTTCAGAGGGCATAGATTTTAGACAATCATCGACATAGAAACTGTTTCTAATGGTGTCTATTACCTCTGGGTGAAAGCAAGTCTTGTTGTCCTCTGCTGTTCTTTTCAATGCAAAGCTTGCACAGCTAGGTGAAGATGTTGCTCCAAACAGGTGAACAAGCATGCGATGCTCGACTGGACTTTGATTGACATCACCATTAGGCCACCATAGAAATCTTAGAAAGTCTATGTCTTTTGCTGATACCTTGACTTGGTGGAACATGGAGCGAATGTCTGCCATTACAACCACTGGCTCCTGCCTGAATCTTAGAAGCACTCCAACTAGGCTGTTTGTCAAATCAGGGCCTTGTAGCAGCTCAGAGTTGAGGGACTTTCCTTGGTAGGATGCACTGCAATCAAAAACGACTCTTAAGGTTTGCTTCCTGGGGTGATATACTCCATGATGTGGAATGTACCAAACTCTGCCATCTGTCTTTTCCAGCTGCTCTGATGGTACTACTTCAGCATATCCCTTTTCAATTACATCAGTTACAAAGTCAGTGTATTCCTTCTTGAAATGTTCATTTCTTTGAAATTTCCTTTTCAGCCCTAGGAGGCGTTGTGCTGCAACTGAGCGGTTATTTGGCATGATCAGGTCACCTCTCCTGAAAGGCAAGTCCAGATTATAGTGTCCATCTTTCAGTATTACACTATCATTTGCACATTTCATGAACTTCCTGTCTTCAATTGACATCTCAGGCTTGTCCTCAGATGCTTTCTCACTGAAATCTTGGTTGTATTGACTGATCAAGAGCTCTTCTATCTTGGCGACAGAGATTCTATTGCATTGCACTTTTGGATGGCTTGCTGTGTCTGTTTCATCATGACCTCTAAGAGGACCATTGACAATCCACCCCAGACGTGTTCTCACAGCAAATGGTCCATTTTGTTGGCTGTTAATTACCTCCCATGGTTCCATTACTTTTGGGGCATTTGTTCCGATCAGCAACTCCACTTTGGCATCAATGACAGGAATGTGCACATTGCGCAGGTATGGCCATTTGGAAAGATCTTCCTCTCTGATGATGTTATCTTTGGTCACAGGCATTTCCTTCTGTGTGTACATTTCAGGTAAAACAATGAAATCAGAGTTATCCAGTCCAGAGATCTCAAGGCCTGTGACGAAATGAGATGATACACACTTCTCTTGGCCCATAGTACGTAACATAATGCTCATCTTTCTGCCTTTGATGTTCAACTTTGACATTAACCGCTCTGTGCAAAAACTAGCAGTACTGCCAGGGTCAAGGAAGGCATACACCTTAATAATGTTATCACTTTTGCTGCTTTTGATCTGGACAGGAACGATGGAAAGTGCACAGTCATTCTTACCGGCCCCAATATGGCTACACGATTGGAAGGTGATGGGTTTACTTTGTGTGGCTCCATCTGCTGGACCTTGCTCTGTCCCTGGGATTCTCATCTTCTCCTTGTTGTGTATGTGTAGAACTCCTGGATGTGGTTTGTTACACACATCACATTTTAGGCGCCTTCTGCAATGCTTGCTCATGTGTCCTTTTGTGAGACATCCAAAACACATTCCATTTGTTCTCAAAAAGTCTATCTTGTCTTTGTTTGACCTTTTCTTGAAGTCAAGGCATAATGCAAGTGTGTGCTCACCATTGCAGAATGTACAGTGGGCTGGTTGAGCTGATGGGTCAATACTCGTGGCAAAACTTCCAGTCGATTTCCAGTCGGGCCGAGACTGAGCTTTGAATTTATCCTTGGCTTTGACTTGATTTCCATCCTGGAGATTTCCAAAGATTGGGTCAGAGTGAATTCGAACTTGCTTATCAAGGAACTCTACAAGATCCACCAACCTCACTCTGGCGTTTTCCTGGTCTTGCAAATCACAGGCGACTGATCTCCATGTTTCACGGACTTTGTATGGCAGCTTGAGTACTATAGCCTTAAGGTTGGATGCCAAATCCAGCTCGTCCATGTATGACATATCCTGCATTGAATTACAGCAGCCTCTGAGAAACAGTGAATATGCTTGTAAAGCCTTCGGATCTTCAGCTCTGATTGATGGCCAGGTAAGAGCTCGTTCTATGTAGGCACTTGCAATTCTATATTCATTACCATAATTGGCTTTTAACAGACTTTTGGCCTTTTGGAAACCCATATTAGGATCCATATATCGACAACTCTTAACTAAGGCTTGAGCTGGGCCTCTTGTGTATTGTTCAAGGAAGTATAATCTTTCTTCACTACTCTCTACTTTAGACTCAATGACTTGTTCAAATGACTTAGCAAATGACTGGTACTTCAAAATGTCTCCATCAAAAATAGCAATGTCTCTTTTTGGCAGTAATGCAGTTTGTTGTTGCTTTATTAGAAGACTTGTGAGGTCATTTTGATTTTGAAGGATTGTGTAGAGTTGATCAGGCCCCACACTACCCTGAGGGGCTGATTGAGTTTGCCCTGCCATCTGGACTGGTCTAGCTGCAGTCGGGTGGCTACTTTGAGTTGGCTGTGTTGGTGTTACAGAGGTAGTAGAGTGAAGCATTGTTCCAGTCTTTGGTTTCACTCTTGTTGTCTTTGCTGTTGTTGGTAGAACAATCTCTTTGAATTCCATTTCTGTTCCATATTTCTCCATCATTCCACTAAAGTATTCATTCATACCGTCAGTAGATGTATCAGGATTTTCTTGGGCCTTTTCCAGGACTGAAATCTTGGCTGATGTTGCTGCCAGTGATGTATGAAGCTCCAGTATCTCCTTTTTCCTCCTTAGGTCCTCCATCTGACAATTCAACTGTTCCTCTTTTAACTCCAGATCATGCTTTTCCTGGAGCACCGCTGCCTTTGCCATAAGAGCTGCCCTCTCAGCTTCAGCCTGAATTCGTGCACTTGTGGAGCGGTCACTCCTCATTGACATATGTGTTGAAACTGCAGAGGCACCACATTTAAGGTCATCGCTTTCATCCACAGCAGGTTGTAGTTTGGGGTTTGGTGCTTCATTTGCATTCATGCTGATCAGCCAATTGGAAAGAGAAGCAAGGAATGGAGAAATTATTTCCCATTTGGGCTGGAACCATGATTTTGTATCGTTCACACATTCATCTTCATTCAACATCTGTTGGTATTGTCTGTGAGCATCTTTAAACTGTTCCAAAGTTTCATCATACATGGCAGCATTTGCTTTAACTTCATGAACATTAGTGACATCTTTCATCAGTCCTTTGAGGATATTCATGCGCCGAGTAAGTTGAGTTGCTTTCTTTTTTCGGTTTTCACGCATCTCTTTTATTTCCTCCATACTGCCTATGTTCATTGAATCCTCTTCTGGCTCAATGGGGGCAGACTCAATAGGCATTTTAGTAGCCATTTCTTCAGCCATTTTCCAAAAATGAACTTAAAGGGCCAATTTAGGCAAACAAATATACTGCCATAATTAAGTTTAACCAACTAAGTTCCAAATTTCAAACAAACATTTGCAGTACTCCAAGTTCATTTCATTTTAAAGTGTTTAAGTTCACAAGGGTATCTCAGTTCATTCATGTGCCACTGTCCATCTTTGCATCACAGCATGTAATGTTCATTTCTTTCATCTTCAGAGTTTAGTTGCACATGTCCATATCCAGAGAGGCAGCAAAGTCCATTGTTGAGTAGCAATAGCAAGACCTTTTCTTACATACCACTCTCCTTTGTTCTTAGTGCTTCAAGATGGCTGTCCTGAGTCCTTTGTTCCTCTTTGCTACCATGTGGCTGAAAAACAAAAAGTCCATTGCTGACGGAATCCAGGAAGTCCTTCCATGAAGTCTTTGTACTCCAAAAAGGCAGCTTTAAACCTTTATTGTAGTGACCTTTTGACCTCTTCCATGGTGGTGGCTGATTGAGAGTACTTTTAATACTGACTGGCTTTGAGCAGCAAAAAACAGGAAATGAGGAATGTCCAAAATGAAGTTAAAGTTGAACTCAAAGCGGGTTTATTCCAGCTTATATAAATAAAGGTTGCAAAAGCATGAAATCAAAACAGAAGGCAGCAGCAACAAAGACCAGACGTTTAAAGCTGTGTGCCTCCAATCAGCAGCACCTGGCCTTCTCTTGGCCAGGCCTTTATACCCCATCAGCACACTCCAAGCCTGTAGAGGGCGGCAAAGCACACTGGCAAACAAATGAGAATTGGCTTCTACATTACTAACAAAGTAATATTTTTTATATGTTTGCAAAGATAAGGTGCTCTAATTAAGTAGATGCTTTCCAGCACAGGCACTCTAATGTGCGATCAAACCATAGACTGTATGTAAAGATGGATGACGCGTCAACACTTTCTCCCTCTGTGCAAAAGTGAAGCCAAAATATCTCAGATACGGGAGCTGCCATCTCGAGATTTTGACTTCATTTGGAGCCAGAGTCTGCGCAGTAGTGATCGGGCGGCTGGAGCCTCGGTATCAAGGTCCCGCTCACACACCCACCCGAGCCAATCACGAGCCGAGCACGGTCGCAGCTTGCTAGCGTGAGCCACCTAGCTGCTACGTTAGCACCTCGGTAGCTGTTTGGCAAGAAAGACGCAACAATTAACAATAATATCTCTATAACTACATTTATGATCATGTTTTATTACACAGACTTGTGACAGTCATGGAAAGTTAAAGTTACATCTCCTCTCTTGTACAATTCCTGAGCCTCCGGCTCCGCAACTACTTCACTCAGAGCAGCTGTCAATCACAGCTGCCAATCATGACGTTTCACCCCCTTTTTATAGCATCAAATAACTCATTAAAACCAAACTCATCAGAAAAATGAACACTTGAACATACCTCGGCATGATAAGAACTACCTGAAATGACAGAAACCATTTTTGGGGAAAATTTATTTGAGGTGTACCTCAAATACATTTTTCCCATGTCTCATCCATGGAGGGGGCGTGATTTGTGACCTATACTGCAGCCAGCCACCAGGGGGTATCGAGATGTTTTGGCTTCACTTTTGAGGAGCTGTCGTGTCGTCTATCTTCATATAAAGTCTATGGATCAAACACACATGACTTTCTGCATGAGTGGATCATAATGAGCATATTAGAGGTCTTAGAGCAAGTAGATTATTCTGCATGATTATTTTGAGACATTTTGATTTATTTTTTTTACGCCATGAAACTGCTAATATCTAAAAACATCCACCTTTCAAGCCTGTAGGGGCGTAGTGTTTCAAACTCAATAGACTTCGAAGAGATTATCACTTTAATAGGATTAATTACATTTCTGACCCACTGAGAGAGACGTTTCTCCCACATGCTGACAAGTCATTACACTATCCAGTAATTAATATGATACATGAGCAGTTGCTTGGGGCGAAATATGAACAAGAGTATGACTTACTAAGAGTGTGCTTAATAGATCTAGTGTTAATTTCCCATATTTGTTTTTTAAATCACTGGCACTTCTTAAAGAGTTTTGTGAAACACGAAGGAAGGACACGCTGAATTATAGTGTTTGAAATGTACCTTTCGTGATATGTTTGTGTCCTGTTTCATACATCACTTTCGGTGAGCTCCCTCTGTAAGCAGTTACTTCCGCTAACGAAGTATCAGTGGGATGAGAATTTATGTCCGACATCAAACATTAGTATGCTAATGATCCCATTGGAAATGACTCGTTAAGTCTCAAGGTTTTAGCTGCTAATCCCTCCCGTAGGTCTCCTTCCATGATTCATGAGAGAAGTGGATGAGGGCGAGGGGAGGAAAGGCCAAGTGTAGAATTCCAAGTATCCCTCAAGTTGTGACATGAGGATCTGTTTTGCAGTCAGCGACCACTTCACACAGTTGTCAGTTGCAGCCTTGTGTTAAAGGAGGGGAGCCTTCTTAAGGGTTTTTCTACTTCGTAGCCTCAGGCATACACCAGCAAAGGGTTTTTAAATTGGGAGTGCACAAATAACAACAAACTTGACAGATGACTGCTTGAGAATCTCAAGTTTTGAGCATCCTTGGGAGTTTTTCAGACGCTCCTGTCCCTTGTCAGCTCTCAGCAACACTTGGTGGATTGAAGTGGTGCGGTGGATGAAACATCGCCCAGTCTATGACAGTGCGGCCACTTGCTGCCGTGTACTCTGAGCCTTTTGGATGTAATTTACCATCAAACTCTCACAAACTTGTCTCCTTCAAACTTTTTTTTTTCAGAAACTATACGCCGTCCTCTCAACAAACTGAAGCTGTTTTCCCGAAAGGCCCCTTACTAGCAGACCTTGTCAAAGGTGAAAACAGACAAAACACTAGCCTTTCACTAGATGTGCACACATACACACATATATAAACAATGTAGTTGAATCCTTGCTGAGGAAGCTGAGATGTTTTGAAAATTCCTTTTCATATAGTTTTTAGTATATATATTTTTTTGTAATTCAAGTTATTTTTATTCCCTTTTCCTACATATAAATGCCTTAATGCAACACAAGACAACATCTTACAGTAAATCATTGGAGGACACATACAGAACAGAACACCTTTTGGCACACGAACCAATAAAAATAAATTAAATCAAATAAAGGACAATGCAAATACAATGTAAATGTGAATTCCTTTAGGCAAATTACAAAATGAGTCCAAACTTTTCAATTGATAATTATTATTATTCGCAATCACAGATTTTAAAGAGGCAATGTCTGTGATTAATTTGAACTATTCAGTAAATTTTAGGCTTTGACTTTAAATGAAGGAAAGAACATGGTTAATTGTTTACCTCCAACAGTTACATTGCCATCCCTGAGTTACATTTTTGAAGTTTAACTGGTTTATGATAATACCTATGTGTAATTTTCCCACTGCATCTGTAGTTTTAGTAGTACTAGTGCAGTGCCCGTTCGGATTGTGTGCCCGTCTGCTTGGCCCCCAGAAGTGCTGCTTGCAGCGTTGTCGAGAGCCACTGTGTGGCTGCTAGCACCCACCAAGTGTGAAGTTGATTGGATGAACGGTTCTCGAGATATGTGAAGGGCAGTCATACATACACAGACAGACAAACAGACAGACAGAGATTCCTTCCGTTATAGACAGACGATGCTGCTACAGCGCCACCTATTGTCCAAATAGCACCAAATTAGTCATGGTCAGTCAGATATCATATCTAAACATGTCCACCAAATGTGGTCGCAATAGCACAAAGCGTTCAGGAGATATGACATTTTTTTGTGATATAAGCCCCCACCCACAGCGTTTTGAGCTAAATTTGAGGGCCAGCTACAGCAAAACTGTAAAGAACATCAACAATCCAAAAAAGTACGTTTTTACGGCATAGTCTAGAGATGTTCTGTACCAAATTTGGTGACGATTGCTCAAAATTTGTAGCAGGAGGAGAAAAAAAAATCCGATCTGGCTTATATAGATAGATTCGTCTGGACCCACAAAATCCAGGAAGTTTTATTTTCAGAGAGTTACGGTTCATAAATCACAGGCCAAAACATAAAGATCATTGTTATAGCGCCACCATCTGATAAGATTGCACCACATCCGACACTGCTGAACTCCCTTGGGCCCCCCAGCAATGCGCCCGCCACGTGTGAATTTGATGAGATGAGCGGTTCTTGAGATATGTGAAGGACATAAAGAAAGACAGACAGAGATTCCTCACTTTATAGTTAGATAATTATCATTTATGCACATACACAGGGCGTGTGCTTTCATGTGCGTGCGTATGTGTGCGTGTGCACATATGTGCATGTAAGCTGGAGAATCCACTGTTGTTTTGTTATGTTTAAACAATTCTGTTTCTGTATTTGAGCAAACTCAGACAGACTGTGTGTTTGTTTGCATGAGCATGACTCACACAGTCTGATTTGAGATTTTCCTTCAGAAGAATCTGGCATGATGTGTTTATCATAGTCCATCCTATATCTCCCATACCCGATATATTGTGATATGAGAGGTATGAGTTGTGTTAAGTGTTTTTAATAAATGCAACCTGGGCGAGCTCAAACTTGATAGAAAACCCACTGCTACTGTATCTTTAGATGCAGTTACACAAGCCTTATTGTATTTGAGAAAACATGAAAGCAGATGTACTGCTGAATTTGTTGGATACGTGTCTCAGTCCAGAGCGCTGATGGATTCGCTGCATGCCTCCCTCGGTCTCATTTTCTCTTCTCTCCATCTGCTGTTCTGCTATCCCTTGCTCTCCCTCTGTCCTCTAATGCATCTTGACCATTTGTCGGGGACTTCATTCTAAAACGGTTTCGTTACGTAATTGGAAGGCACGGAGGAAATAAGGCTTTGACTTTTCCCTGTTTTCATCCTTACGTAATCAAGGAGGTTCTTCATTATGCTTCTTTTCTTCCCTGAAATGAAATACTTGGTGTAAATAAACTCAAAATAGATTTAAAAACAAATTCAATACTGTGGACAGACAGTAGTTTAATTTGTACAGCATTATATTATCTCGCATTTCAACTTGAACCAGTGACCTCATACGCCTGGCATCATTATGTAACGATCATTGGTTTCAGGGTAGAGATGCTCGAATTGGAAGAGTGACTACAACCAAGCAGTCCCCTCTGGCTAGACCCAAACATTATAAAACAAATTTACCATTACACAGATTCCAAACTCTTAAAAACCCTGAGAAACATTTTGAGGTGACCTATTTGGCCCAGAATCTACCCTAACGGGGTTAGCAATATGTAAATTAGCATGTAAGCTTATTAGTTTCCCTTCTGAACTCTAAGTACTAATTATGGTTGTGGCTCTCGCATTGCTAGCCAATTTGATATCTTTTTGGCCGAGGCAGCATCTGTGCGAGTCCTCTCTTTGTGTTGAACCAGTGGATGTACAGTACAGTATGCATTAAGAGAACTAGAAACTCATATTCCAAGATGGTGCACCGTTTATTTTAATAAAAGTTGCTCTCCAGGTGCAAACGCTTGCAGGGCCCTGCCTTAAACCTGGCACAAAGCAGCGTGCAGTGCAACCGTCACTGCTAGCTTCAGACAGACGCAGTTGTCATTTTAACACCCAGCACCCATGTTGTGTAAATAGCAAATGTACTTTCACCCATCTGTGCGCCTATGAGTTTGTTGGTCTTATGGTGCGGTGTGGTCAGGCACATTGTTGGCACTATTGCTATACATTGAGTTTTCCCAATTAGAGCAGCACAGTCAGTGGAAATGACAGTAAATAGGTTGGGTTTGCTGTGATAAATGGCTTTACAGCAAGCTTATTTTAACCTGGGATAAGCCTTATATGCATTACCGGTATCTGTGGTGTTGTTTGCTGTAGCATGAGAAGTACACAGTCAGCCTGCGAAGTCATCTAGCCGGCTGTGGTTTTGCATCTCTGTGTACCTGCTGCCTTGGCATCCTGCGCACACACACAAGCAGTGACTGGACCGGAAAGATGGTGCTGACGCTGCTTGCTGGACAGACACACACACACACACACACACACACACACACACACACACACACACACACACACACACCCCTTGTCACAGTTGGACATCAGAGCATGCTGGTATTGTAATTAGAGTGAGGATGACACTTTTCACTGTGTATTCATCATGTGGCATAGCTGCAAGGTGACTCTGGGGGTTGTTTCGCTTATTTTGTGCACACTCATGGACACAAACAAATACACACTGGACCTTGACAGATGTCAGGGTGGCATTCAGCCCTCACGTCCCTTCTCTCTTCTTTTCACACAATAGATACACACACACAGACACACAGCTGCACACACACACATACACTTTTAACACACACGCTTAGTCACCTCTCTCTTCTCCAGGACTCATCTGTGCGGCGGCCGGTTGAGTAATTAGTTCTCAGTTGACGTCACAGAGCCCCTCATGTTGAACGGACTTTGATAAGAGCGTGACAGGCGACAGCTGTCCCACACTCAGTCACGCTTGCATTCACATACACACAAACTGAGTCACTTCGGGGAGATGACCGTGACCCCTGACCTCAGCCCAGCCGCACACATCCCAGGAGATGGGTGGATGGAACCGACTTGAAACTCCTCTCTGCCCCGCAGAGCTTGTGACGCGTTCGCTTCACATCGTTCAGACCATAATCACGACCAACCGAGGCGGAAAAGCATCAGTTTTAATTCCGATTATCTCCCACTTGGTGAAAAGACTTAAAGGTAGAGTCAGCGATTCTGGAGAAAGATTGTTGATATTTGAACTTAACACCGAAACAAATACCCCCCTTCAGATATACCATCCCTTTCTCTTTATACATCCATGGCCTTTCCCCTGTCCTCTGCATGAGCTTGAACGCACCCAGTTGCTGATTGGTTGGAATAATGTTGTGTGGCTTGGTCTGAGCCACTTTGTTTCCCATTTACAGAGCCACGGCTGTGTATGAAGACCAGATTTTTTTTGCAGCGCACACAGAACGGACAGCTAGCGGATCGCGAGGAGATATTTGCTGAATTTGACAAAATGTGTATTGGATTAGAATCGCTGACTCCAACAACAAAGCTTATTGCAACATGGCTCCAAAGCTACCATCACTGGCACATTACATCTACCTAAAATCCAATGTTGGCACTAATACTAATACAATCCATTCAGCTAATTTAAAAGAAAAATTGTTTGTTTCTGGCTTCGCTTGTCAATGAACTGTCAGCCTTGACTACAAGTCTAGCAGTGAGGGTAACCATCTGAGAAAAATGTGTGAATGCAGCATCGGTGTGGACAAGAGATTCTGGTGCTGACTGTTGTGTGCAAACGTCCTGTGTGTTTGGTTTTGCTTAACTTGAAGTTGATTACTATAGTTTGTCTTTCAAACAGGTTTCTTGAACTAATGAAATTACTAATTCTGAACACTTTGTCGGCTCAAAAGAGTGAGAGAGTGAGGAAAAAATAGTCAAAAATAACTAAAAGGCCTTTCAGAGTTCACCCTGGTTACGTGTCCTTCAGCAAAACACATACTCCCTGTCATGTCCTGGGCAAAGTTGTGTAGTAGTTCTTGCACTATCTCTGAGTAACGGGACGAATAGATTTCTGTTATCAATTAAGTGTCAACAACAAACAGTTGTACCACCAAATCTATTTGTCATCATTTTGTCATAACACATGGTCACAAAGTATTGCACCGTAACCATAAAAAAGGTTCCATATGGGCATATGGTCCGGCATAACCTAAACAGGTCATCACAGTGTCCTGTTACCTACTTTATGGGTGGTACAGGCACTGAACATCTGGCTGTGCAGATGGATGAAAAGCACACCGGACAAAGAAAACTCATTACAGCCCATTTTCCATCCATCCAAATGGTCTGCTGTGGCCCCATATGCTCGGCAAAAAGAGTCATAAATTGTGACTTAAATTGAGAGAGAGTTCATATCTACCCTGCCGTTTTGTGGCGTGTCATCCAGCTACAAGCAGAGTGCAATGTGTGTGTGTGTGTGTGTGTGTGTGTGTGTGTGTGTGTGTGTGTGTGTGTGTGTGTGTCCCTGGCTGTGTGACTCATCCATCGAGAAGTGTCAGACTCCTCGGGCACTTGATGCGTCCAGTCGCCCACCCCATCTCCATGACCATGTTAGCCTGCCTGTAGGAGAGAAGGCTGTTCCTCAGTAGAAGGAAGGAAGGAAGGTAGAGAGGTTTTTCATGACCCATTTAAACCAATTAAGAGTCCAGTCAGTTCACAGTGGTTCAGAAGTGCTTAGCCTCATGTTTCTTACCTGTTTTAGAGACATGGTTCTAGCACAATGCAGTTTTCAATATCTGTTATTGCATAGAAAAAGAGAATTTAAAGTAACAGCAGCAATGGAAAAAGACCAGTAAAAAGTGCTGGTAGAATGCAGCTTAACTCATAATAAGGAAGAAAAGTGCAAAATACTATGGTTGCGTCCAAAATTTCATTCTAACACGCTATTTAGTACACTAAAACAGTATGTGAGATTTTTAAGTATGTCCGAAACCAAAAGTACACGAATTGCACACTATTTCAGAAAAAAAATATTACAGTATGCAACGCTGGACACTATAAATATCCCACAATGCAATGCGGTAGTGATGACAACATTCATAACAGACGTTGACTGACAGCTCTGTAACATCAATAACTCTTTAATTTAACTGTAAGTATAGGATTTTACTTTGCTAGGCGTAATATATATTTTAAACGAATTCATACTTTGATTCTCACAATTCGTCATTTTGGTCACATGAGGTTGGCACGGGTTACCATGGTTTCGCGTCTCCAACCGGCAAGGAGGCTCTCAGGAAGTGACCACGTAAATTACTGCTCAGTGTGTCCGAAAAGATACACACTGTTGTTTATTCACACAAAAAGTATGTTGATCGATAAAACACATATTGGGTTTGCAGTGCAATGAAAAGAAATGGATATAGCTCACGGTGTCCCTGCTAAAGGCAGAGTATGAAACAATGGCTCTCAAGTATTCTGAATATGTTTCTTCTATATTTTGAGTGAAAAGTCTCATCTCTTTGTCCCCCTATAAGAAAGACATTGTTATAAGGTAACTTCACTCATCAATAGTCCTTATTATGAAGACAGAAATGATGGTTTGTGGTATTGAAAGAAGTTTCCTAATGGTTCCCTGTTACCACCGGACATATACACACACACACAGGATGACTGTGGACAGCCTCAGATTAAGGTCGTGTGCAGCCAAACGATTTGGGGCAAGAGTAGCGAGGAGCTGTGTTCCTTTTTTTTTCGTCAGTACAACCAATCGAGCTACTAAGCCCCATCAGTCAGTGCGATGGGTGGTGGAGTATTTTCTTGTATAGCAGATGTTTTTATTTCATCATCAGAATAATGCTGAAGCATTGCTTTGGGAAAAACAACAACAACAAAAAACATGGCTAGTAAGGCTTAAAGCAATAGTTGCCTAATCACAGTAACATGACTTTGCACTCGCACAGTGCCATCCCCGTTCAGGCGGATAATTTTAAGTGCATTTGTGCAGCGGTGAGAATGATTCAGACGTGACATTTCAGCTAGCTGGAAAGCAGCTGAAATGATGAAAACGGAAGTGTTTTTTTTTCCCTCCCATGTGGACGATTCTTCTTCAAAAAGTATACATCCAAACAGCTGGTAATTCTTAAAGGATCAATGACATATAGTGCAGTCTGTATTGGGATAGTGTTGTTTTCCTCTGCATTGAATTTGAAATGGAACAGCAACTACAGTATGAGGTTAAATTGCGTGTGCTTGCATCCACATTTACTGAACCAATGAAATCGTAGCCCTTTTGATACATAGCCCAAGGGTAAATAATTTAATGTCTACGAGTCTTTGATTTTTTTTTTTTTCTTTCTCATAGATACAAGTATTACACCACCATACTGTTGCGTTTTTATCTCAGGAGTCTGCTAAAATGCAGAGCATCTGCACCCAGATTTCCCCCCTCTTAAATTATTTCCTCAGCGTGGATGAATTATGTTTGTTTGATGAAATATTCAGTGATCCACACTCTGTAACCATTTGGGTGGGTTTGAAATGAGAGTATTACAATGCAGAACACTGTTTGTGGACTATTTTGAGCATCAACACGCTATAATGTTGTTGTTTTTTTTGCCTCATCGCTGTGCTGCTTCAGGTCCTGCTGAGCCCTGCGAGAGGTAATAAAACTGTCTGCGACTCAGCATGCCTCGCAAAACCTGAGGATGGAGAAATTTCTGCAGAGCCACATGAGACTGCTCACTGTCTGAACCTCCTCCAAATAAGCCTTGACATGTAATTCCCCTCACCTTGCCACCTCAGGGCTCTGTTGGTCCTATCAATAAACAGTCCATTTAGCTCAGAGGTCACGCCAAACTTCAACCTTTCCAAACAACTTTTACAAGTTGGCCTAAAGGATATATGACTCTTTTTTTTTTAAATTCACCTTTTCTTTTTCATCTTTTCCCGTTGTCCCCAGGGGCAATGCACTGTTGACTAAGCAGCCAGTCAGCATCTGTTTTGGCTCGCCTCCATTAGTTTCCTGATTGACTACCGGCAACGGTAGCGCATCCCCCCGGATTTCTCCACCTCGCCCTCCCCTTAATCTCCCATCCATCGCTCCAAATCAAGGCTCAGGTCGCTGTGCCCGTGGCCTGCGGGCATCACTCATTATACTGTGAAGTTTCAATTGCTGCCTGACCCCTTCCATCCAATTTCATGGCTGCTCGTGGTGGACCGGTGCCCCTGCTGCTCTGCTCGGAAACTCTTTAAATGAACCAACCTTTGGCTCAAGGCCCGCCACTCATCTCAGCAAGACGACGAGAGGGAGATGAATTTACTACAAATGAATGTCAAGCCTTGTTATTCTACCTCTTGGTTAATATGGTTTGGGCACTCAAGAGCCCCGGCTTTCCCCTCTTCCCTCTCATTCCTATTTCAAACACACTCTCACACAAATAGCGGGGATTGAAGCGCTTCAGTGCACGGCTAATAAAGAAAAAATAAACCTCCTCTTGGTTTGGAGAATGAAAAATCTCAACCTAATCCAGTTGGAACCGTGTTTGCTGGTCACAATTTGTCCCCAAGGGGTATTTTGTGAGCCAAATTTTCAATAACTTACGCTTCGTTGGGGAACTGTATCTCATTCTCAGTGGCTGGTTCTTTGAAACAAACTATAAACACGTCAACTTCCTGCCATGTCTGTAACGCAGACTCGGATTATCTCTCATGAGCAGTCTGTCACATCTCGTGTTACTCTGGACTCTTATCTTCTGGAAGCTTATGAATATGAAGCTAGCATTCACAAGCCTGATGATATATTCTTTGAAGCTAAAGTGTCAGAATGGTCATGTATGATCATTACACATTTGTCCCTTTTAAGTGTAATGCAGAACCTTTCAGCAGCAGTTATTGGATGAATTTCTAGCTAAGTGTGTGGGCTTTTCAGCTCTGTTGTTGTGCATTAGTCAGGTGTTCAGGTGCAGGCTGGGGGCCACATTCCTTCAGGCCCAATTGCATATTTATAAATTGAAGGGCACCATATGGCATGAGTCGCTCACAGGGGAGAGAGATAAAAAGTTAATTGACTTTTGCTGGCCAACTGGCTGTTCTTTTATCTATGTGTCGTTGTATGTGGACATGTAGTGGATGTGAGTCAGCATCAGGCTTATTGGGATTAGATTTATTTAGCTCTGATTAAGGAGTGCAGTGGTAACGTATCAATACAAAATCCAGACTATGGTCAGATGAGTAACTGATACAGAAGGTGTATTACAGGAACGGTTTGACATTTTGGGGAATAATATTTTTCACTCCCTTGCCGAGAGTCGGATGAGAAGATTGATGCCACTCTCATGTTACACCGTCCCTCAAGTATCAACAGTAAAGATCAACATTTTTCCACACGGCCAAAGTGACGTCAGACACAGACCTTCACGGGTGTTGCGTGTGGCTCATTTGTACCTGTCCACGCTCACTACCCGGAAGCGGATGGGCGGAGAGAATGGGAAACTATGAGGAGCTTTGAGAATGTCTGTCGGAGTATAAAAGATCCAACCGTTTCCTCGTCACAATTCCACGTCAGCTCATGTCCGTGCGAACGTCCTTGCGGAAAGTATAACCGAGGCTTAAGTCCCCCTAGGAAATAAAACACAGTAATTATCTTAATCTAGTAAATATTCACTAGAGTCTACGAGAGTAAAAGTGAAAAGAGTAAAATATACAAGTAAACACAACAGTGAAGTAACAGTTACTTAGAATGTTGTATTAGCAACACATTAGCCTCAGACAGCTAATTTACAAGCAGCAAACTTATCATAGAAAAACTAAACTGACAAATCACCAATCAGTAATCACAAAACGGCTATAATAAAAATAATTCCTTAGTATTCAGGCATTTGGGGGAGTAGATAATAGATGCTCCTATATTTATGAGGCTCTGTAGTCCAGGACCACACAGCAAACTTTATTACTCCTTTCAACCTTGACAAAGGCAGCACCAAATCCACTCCTTCCGTTCTTACCTTTCACAATAAAAGTTCATGTAAAGGCCTTTTAAAGTGGTGCTTTTGTGTGATTCGTTGTGGAGAAGAGAGTTTTACAGATCTGTCGATTAAATCAACTTATCGATTACTCGGCGAAATCGTATGAGTGTTAGTTGAGTAAGAATTTCTTTGGTCGAGGACCGGCCTACTAAATACCAATAAGTTCTGGTTTAACCTAATAATTATAGAATGAATACTCGTTAATTATTGCACCCATTAGAGCTATATTTAGGGCAGTAACTACAAGTGATTACAGTTGCATTTGTTGTTGTTGTTAAACAGTTTAACAGTTGTTAAATAGAAAGTGATTTGTTTTGTGTTAATTAAATTAAGTGTCACCATAAAATGGATTGCTGGCACTCACTGGTATCATCTTCCATTTAAGCTGCTGCTGTACTGTAGGTGATAACTCTTCTCTCTCTCTCGTGTCCGCAGCCAGTGAAAACGTCCCCGACTTCCACCCCATGTTCTTCACCCACGATCGCTCCTTCGAGGAGTTCTTCTGCATCTGCATCCAGCTGCTCAACAAAACCTGGAAGGAGATGAGAGCCACAAGTGAAGACTTCAACAAGGTACACTGCATGTGTGTGCGTGCGTGCGTGCGTGCGTGCCTGGATGCCTGCGTGCGTGCGTGTGTGTGTGTTGAGGGAGATGGGAGGTTGAGATGAGTAAGACACATCACTGTGCCCCATTTCCATTTCCATACTGACTATAACTAGGTTTTGAGTTTGTAGTGCATTCACACTGGACAAGTGACAAAACTAAGTTCACTTGATGCCAGTCTGCATACTAAGTTTGTTTGATTTTTGAGTGTGTTGTCGATGGCCTCCTCACAGCTGGAAGAAGTTAAAACACATTGTAGACACAGATGAGACAGCTCCAGGAACATTTTTTAATAAGTTTCTAAATTTGAAATTGGCAGTAACATTTCCCAGTTTGATCCATGGCAGTTTTTTTTTTTTATAATTTCCTGTTTATTTGGGACACAGCTCTTGTCTTTGACTAATTAAAAAACATTAAAACAACTGAACACAGGCAGATGCGACATCATAAGAAATCACAGCATGATTTTGTTTTGTGCAATCCAAGATGAGACATCTACTGTTAGTAAAATAACTTGTATTTTATAAATAATAAACTTGTAAATAATGAGTGTATATTTATGTTTTTGAAGAATTTGGTAATGGTGCCATTTCATTGGTCTCTGATCCATTACCTCTTAATGATTGTTTGTATAATAACATTTTAGGTATATGATCACACAGTAGGATGTACAGTATATGATAAAATCATGGCATCTATACCCATTTGACTCAAATGGGTATAGATGCCCTCTAAGGTACAAATCTCCCTTTAAGGTACATTTTGAACAGATAAAAAACGTGCAATTAATCATGGACAATCATGCGATTAATCGCGATTAAATATTTTCATCAATTGACAGCCCTAATTTTTAGGCTATGGTATTTCTACTTTTACTTTTTTTAAGTAAAAAATCTGAGTACTTCTTCCACCACTGCTAATAGATGATAACACCAAGAACAAAACAGTGATTTTACAGCACTAAGGTGAACTTCATACTGAATCATGGCACAGTAGGATTTGTGCCATGCTTCATTGACTTTCTGTTATAGACACTGGCAGGAGACACAGTCACACAGCTCAGTGTTAATCACTACAGTATTAATCACATCTAATTCTGTTAGTTATTAGAATGGCATTGCCAAGAGTCACGTTCAAATAGCTGGCCTGGTTACGGTTCATAGACACGGAAATGTTTTTTTTCCTGTTTGCACAGATGAGCACGCTTTAGGCGTTTTCCTTTTTAAGGGCGCAGATTCAGAGCGGGAGCTGCATACACATCTCGGGGGCCTTTTTAGAATTTGAATTTTTCCTACATTGTTGTTTTTTTTCCTCTCTGATATGAAACATTAGCTGCCTCTATTGGCTGAGTCACTGATTAAGCTACTTCATCATCATTTGGAGCTCATTGGAGTCTGGATGAAGATGAAAAACTTCCTGTGAGCTGGCTAATGTTGAGTCGGCTCACACAGGAAATATGTGTGTGTGTTTGCACTGCCAGACGGTGATAGTAATGAGGTATCTATGACAGATATTGTATGTTGTGCATTCAATTGGGCATCAGATGTAGCAGTCAGCAGATGCCATATCCCTTTTCCCTGATTTGTCAAACAAATTATGATTATCTTATGCTGTCAAATACCAGACTGGCGCAGGCTGCAAGCCACCCCGCGGTCCGAATCCTTTGCTCATATTTACTGGCTTTGATCAGCATTGAAATGGTGAGCCGCCCCTCACCTCTACATTTGCTCCGCAGGTCCAATATGTCGCACTACTGTAAATGGACACATATTTGTTCTACATGAAAGTGACACTGTAATTGCTTATTCAGACTCCAGCATCCCCGAAATGAAATTTCAAGAGTTTGCTCATCTTATTTTTGTTTGTGAATGGAGTGATGCTGGAGTTGCATCATCCTCCCTTATTTCACTATGAGTAAAGATGACGGAAGGCAGCAGTGTGGGTTTCATAAGCCAGTGTGTTATTACAAACAGGAGTTAGTGCTCGGATGCAAGATTGTGAATAAAGTCTGGCTCAACTTTCACAAAGGAAACAACTGATTGTGAAATGTAATGTTGTTGTTATTGTTGTTTTGAGACTTGGTACGGCTTTTTGATCTACTGCTGAGGCTAAAAATGGAGTATCATAACATATTGTAGTCGAGATGAAAAACAGAAAAACGTAGTCGTCCTCTGTAGCCGTTATTGAATCCACCTACAGTCTATTGAAGTCCTCACCACCATCTGTGTTTCTACTTTTTGCCACTCACTAAAAAAAAACCTTTTAGTAGTGGAATCACTTCTGAGCATGATTTTATTTTTGGTTTAATGAATTCAGAGATGTAAAAAAAGGAAATGTTCAGCAATCAATCAATCAATCAATTTTTATTTGATAATTTACAGTACATGCAAAGTTTTGCAGAGAGATGCGCTCTCTCAGTGTATGTGCCCTCTCAGAGTAGTGCGATGATATTGGATGTTACAGGGACTGTGATAAATGCAAATGCAGATCCCACTGTTGTGATTGCATAAAAAAAGTAAAAAAAAAATTTACTCCGATTTTATGCATATGATGATGTCTTTTTTATACTACTACAGTTTTCATTAAAAAAAAAATCATCAATCGTAACCTCTGTGTCATGATACGTTTCGTATCACCAGATTCTTCCCAGTACACAGCAGTGTGGCACAAGATAATTTGTCACATCTGTTTCTCTGATGATCTAAATGTTGTGAAATGATGAACTGAAACGTTATTTATTTAATGATAGATGTGCCAAGAGTGATAGAGCCATCTCTAATAGACTTGGAATGACTACAACATCTCATGTTCAGCTGTATTTCTAGTTCATCTTTGGGGAGAATTCAACACACGTAATGAACACACACCTCCCCGAGCAAGCGATCCTATTATCCACTCCCATCCTTCACACCCCTCCCTTGAAGGCGAGAGTCGGTTTCGATTGAGTTGGGATAGATGATGCTTCCCTTCCCTCTCCCCTCTCCCCTCTTCCCTCCCCAACCTCATCTTTCATCACTCTGCACCTTGGGAGTTTGAAATTCAGCAGCAGCTTGTCGGTGGTAAGACTGTTTGGTCTCGAGGGCTTCCTATCAGCTAAATGGTGCGTGCGGGAGCTCTGCGCTTCCAGCCTCTAACGCTGAGTGTCTCAGTTTGTATCCGCTCTGAACTTAGAAACACTCTGGAGACATCAGCCCCTCTGATGATGTCTGAAAGTTGTCATTTTGTACCCAATTCTGTCAACAAGAAGCTGAGTTGTTTATCTGTAACTGAAACAGTCACTGACTCCACATTTCATAAAACAAAATGTCTAAAAGATGGAGAGGAGGAAGATGTCTCAAAAAGGCACACTGGGAAAGCTCATTGTAAATCCCACCAAATCCTGAGCATTAGCTTGAGCAAATAAAAATGACAAAATATTAGTGATGGGGCAAGAAGAAGAAATTAGTTTTAAGTTAAAGTGTTTCATGGGGTCGGTAAAGTGATTAATTAAAGGAGAGGATAAAGGAAAATCACAAAAATGAACATTTAAAGGCACAGTGAAACAGCAGTTAGAGCGTCTTTAGCCTCCCTTCTGTGACGTCCCTGTGAAACTGACTATTTTGGGTATAATTACGAGTGGGATTTGATCAAATCCTTAAGATTTGATTGTACAAAATTAGGTATTAAGGGTCCCGTGTGTAGGATCCGGCGTTATCTAGCGGTGAGGTGAGGAGATTGCAACCAACTAAAGCTTCTCTCGTGTGCCAAGTGTGTTGGAGAGCTATGGGACGTGAAAACGCGAATGGGCCTCTCTAGAGCCATCTGGAGCAGAGCCAGTGCGTGGAGTGTGTGTGTACGTGGGAAGTGAGTGGTGGAGCAAGAGAGCGGGAGCCGTGGCGATGGGAGCGAGTAACATTATCGACTCCGGCCCAAGCAGGAAAAGTATCCACTCCCTATGTAGAAATGAATGGTTCATTCTAAGCTAACGAAAACACAACGATTCTTATCAGGTGATTATACACTAAAACATACTTATTAATATTATTTTCCATTTCTGCCAATAGATCCCCGAAATGTTACACACTGTTCCTTTAAAATGTAATTGTAGTAAATTAGACACTCTCTCGGAAATGTACTGTAAACAACGTTTTTGCCAACTGAAATCCAAACATTTACTGTACCTCTGACACATGAGTTTTAGCTAGTTTAGCAAATTTGGTAGGATATATATACACCCTCATTTTCAAGACATCAAAAGTATTAAAACATTTTACAGGAAAAGTTAGAGGGATTTTGTTATGAAAATAATTGATATATATTTGGCAAATACCAAGAGATAACCAGGTCCCTCTTGAGAATGAGACCCCTTGTCTCAGTGAAATTACCTGTATAAATAAAGGTTAAAAAAAAACCTGAACAATAATTTATTTCACTGTGTCTAGGTAGGAATAACAAAGATGGAAATAACTATTTTGGATGAATAAAAGATAAATGGAATGAAAAAATCAAATAAAACTCGAACGGATGAAACAATGACTTTCCACAAAGGTTAGAACATTCATGGACGTTTAGATGAATAATGTCAAAGATAATACTGATTTGTATTAACAGTAAGTGCTGACTCGCCTACTACAGTAATGATGGATGGTGGAGGCATAACTGTGATAGTAATACTGTCCATCCCACTTCCGCTGATTTGAAGCACAGTTATTGTCCTTTTAACTGCAACCAATTGGTAATTTAAACTGGACTATTGAACTTTGTAGCCGAGCTGCCTCGTCTTAGGCAATCAGTCATGTAATTTGTTATTGGTGTCCTTTTTTTTTATGGTGTCTTGATGAAGAATGAGTCTTAAGTAGCCATTACTCATCAGTAGAAAATAATAGTCACAATGATATGCATAAATATGCCTCGGAGTGTGCATGGTAAGCAACAATCTGACAGATTTGTGTTGTCTGTGTTGTAAAAGGACTAGTCTGCAATTGCAATGTGTAAATGTAAATGCAATGCCACATTGGATTTGTCACGTACACACAGTATATGAGGATACATCCTCTCTGGGGTGTGTGGAGGGATAATAAGCTTCGTAATCCTGAGGGCGTCCACTTCAAAACACGGTTAGTTGCACGGCTAGATTTCCCTGCAGCTCCCACAGTCGCTGCCAGACGTTGACGGCGCTGAGCTTTCTGAGGTGTGGAATACTAAAACACCTCGTTTGGGGTTTTATCGATATTTGGATGCGCGCGGCGCTGTGGCCTGCGAGTGTGTGAGCATTTCTTAGACGCTGAAGGCTCTCTCAGCCACTGGCTCTTCACGGCTGACTGAGCATCTGCCCTGCACACAAAGACATGAACACACACACACACACACACACACACACACACGGGCTCTTACATGAATCTATGCTCATTAAAGACAAAGGAACATACAGGCTTAAATGAAGCTTAAAAACACCGTGGCACTGAAGCCCCCCTCGTCACACACAAACACACACACACACGCACACACACACACACACACACACACACACACACACACACACACACCATGGTAGAGCCACTATACGTTCTGACTTGTTTAGTTTAGTAAGTGGAGAACAAGAGGTGTGTGTGTGTGTGTACGTGATGTGTGTGTGTGTTTAATGGAGGCAAGTCTGACGCTCCCAGGGCACAGCTCCGACCGTCAAGCAACCGTTTCCCCTGTTTCCATAGCAACCACTGTCCAATTACCGCTGCTGCGCTGCACTACTCTGGCTCTGTTTCGGTAAGATGGAGCCACTTCCACGCTGCATGTGTACACGCCTGTGTTTATACGTGCTTGTGTGCGTCTATCAGAGGCTCTTTCTTGTACGGCTGCCTGTCGTCTCTTCATCCAAACGTCTCTGCTGAGAGCTTCTCCTCCTCCACCTCCCCAGCAGAGGAGGAAAAAAAGCCTCCATCTCCCTCTGCTCAGGAGAAAAAAAAGAATCCCTCGCTGATGTAGCGGCTTGCAGCCACTCACGATACCCCTCCTCCTTCTTCTTCTCCTCCTCTTCTCTCATCCCTCCCTCCCTCCCCCTCCGTCTAAACCTCTCCCCCCCCCCCCTCTCACTCATGCACACACTTATCATGTGATCCACTTGCTGCACCACCATTGGCGTCTCTGATCGTGGCGTGTGTCCAATCAGGGCATAAGCCCGGAGATCAACATAAGCGAAGCAGAGCAGCCTGGCTGATGCTCTTAGAGTCACAGAGGGAGGGAGGAAGGTAGATAGAGAGGCATACAGAAATATCATAGTGGAGGGGACAGTTAAAGAAGAAACAGGGAGAGTTTGTTGTTAGTTTTTTTTTTTTTAATTTTATTTTATTTAAAGGTAATATGCTAAAAGAGAGAATCAAACAGGAAACCTGAAGGAACAAATAGCCAAGAAAGGAAAGGGCAAAAGGAGGAGGTGCACAAGCTGTGTTGACAGACGAGTCTTCCCTTATTCTGGCTAACGCTAAAGCTAACTGTTCACAATCAGCTAGACCGCTCCTCCAAGGAGCCATCTGCTTCCTCCATCCATCCTTCCATCCATCCCTGTCTCCCGTCGGGCACTAGAAAACTCCTCCTCTGGCAAAAGCACAAGGATTCACCGGTCACTGTGGAGAGTATCGCGCCACACTTGGAAACATGGAGGTGACATGTAAGTACCAAGGAATGAGAAAGAGAGAGTGGTTTTCAATTAGCATGGATGGATGGAGCAAGGGGAGCTGGTAGTAAAGGAGGAAGAGGGACTGTTTGTGTTGTTGCCTGGCTGCGGAGGAGGAGGAGGAGGAGGAGGAGGAGGGGAGGGAGGAGGAGGATGGATGGAGAGTGGAAGGAGAGGGGAAGAAAAGGCAGGGATGGAGAAGATGGGACAGGGGCAGAGCGGAAGAGAAAGAGGAGGGACAGATTGGGCTGTGTAGACTCGGCGAGGCGTGAGCAGGTTCAAGGACCCAGATCACAGCCTTTTCGTTTACACACACACACACACACACTCAGTCACACACATATAATCTGCTAGATTACAATTTCACCTCCCCAACGCACACCCACATCTGCATGCATGCGTACACACCTACCCCCCATCACTCCAGGCATCATCTGTATTCCAGTGTACAGTGTGTGTGTGTGTGTGTGTGTGTGTGTGTGTGTGTGTGTGTGTGTGTGTGTGTGTGTGTGTGTGTGTGGTGGGGGGTTGGGCTTTGTTGTTGTGAATGGGATTACTCCACACCACCAACACCCACCGTTTGTCACCAGAGGAATTCGATGCCACTACTACTGATCTCCTCCACTCCTCACTGTCTCTCTCAGCCTTGGATGAGCTTCAACCAGTGTTTTAGCCAGAGGGGTTTGACACCGGATTAGAGCGAGGTCAGTCCCCGACTGTAGAGCCAGAGTCTGTGAAATACTGCCAGAGCCGGATTTGTTTTGTTTTGGACAATACACAGTACAGTTGTATCTACTCACTGTGCTTTTAAACATGGCTTTGTACGGAGGAACTATGTCTTGGCTGAATTGTGCTAAATTGTTTAGTAGAATAATAAATCAGTCAATGAAAATGATTTTCCAGCAATTTTGATAAGTGCTGAATCATTAGTCATTCGTCATGAAAAAAAAGCATAGTTGTATTGCTTTTCTCTGCATTGCATTACATTTAAAATAATATGAAACAATTTGAAAATGTTAACTTGGGCTTTGGAAATTGTGATGGCCATTTTTCATAATTTTCTGACATTTTTATAAACAAATAATTGATTCATTTAATAAAAGAAATGACATATCAAAGGAATAGTTCAACGTTTTAGAGATAGTTAGATGAGAAGTTTTATGCCACTCTCATACATGTTTATACAGTATGAAGCTACAGTTTGGAGTAGGGCTTCAACTAACGATTCTTTTCATTGTCGATTAACGTGTCGATTATTTTCTTGATTAATACATTAGTTGTTTGGTCTATAAAATGTCAGAAATTGGTGAAAAATATTCATCAGTGTTTCCCAAAGCCAAAGATGACATCCTGAAATGTCTTGTTTTGTCCACAACTCAAAGATATTCAGTTTACTGTCACAGAGGAGTAAAGAAACTAGAAAATATTCACATTTAAGAAGCTGAAATCAGAGAATTTGGATTTCTTTTTCTTAAAAAATCGATTATCAAAATACTTGGCGATTAATTTAATAGTTGACAACTAATCGATAAATCGTTGCAGCTCTAACTCGGAGACAGCTCAGCATAAAGACCAGAAACGGAGAAACTACTAGTCTGGTTCTGTCCAAAGGTGAAAAAATCCACCTCCCAGCACCTCTAAAGCTCACTCACTAACATTGTATATCTCATTTGTTTTATTTGTACAAAAAAACACAAAGTGTAAAAATGACCCATTGTGTTTTTATATGGATGCTGGACTATATCTTGGCGGGGCCAGGCTTGCTGTTTCCAGTCTATCTAGATCTCGGCGTAGAAAGCTATTTTCCAAAATGACGAACTGTTCCTTTAATCAACAGTAAAAATAAACATTAGTTGCAGCCCTGTTAATGATACTGTTCCCTACATGGCAAGCCCAGTTCAATCACTAAGAAAAGCCATTTTTGTCTGTATTAGTGTCCTGTAAAAGTGCCCTTGAGCACGAGACCTTGAACCTGGTCACCCGGCACTTCAGCTAAATAAACCACGCACACGTGTGAAGCAAAGCCTTTTTATTTCGTTGGTTTTTGACATGTCTGCTCTGGCTTGAGGTGATACAGAGGGGAGTAGATAATCTGCTTTGTTCAGCCGAGTTGAAGACTGACCTGTCCCATGTGGGATTATTCACATGGCAATCCTCAAAAGCCCCAGCAGCAGCAGCAGCAGCAGCAGCAGACCGACCCTCTCATCAACCATCACATCACTTCGTGTTTGGCTACTATTAAAGAATATGACTTCACGTTTAGATGCTATTCTAGTTTTATTTTTTTTACCGCAAATCAACTAAGGGCACCTAATGCAAATCCATGCAAATGATTTCTGGCTCTGCTCTTTAGCAACGGGACAGTTCCTCCACTTTGCCAGAAGGTTAACATCGCACGCTAAATGATTAATGAAGTGGGTGTGTCCGGTCAGAAGTGATGTGACAATGATAATGTGAGTGCAGGTGCCAAAGGTTTTTGGGCGGATGCCATGTTTGGATTCCAACAAGCAGCTCGGGACAGTTGGGCGAAAGCGCTGCGCGCGCCGCCACACGCCAACAACTGTGACTGCTGCTGCTGCTTTGCATGAAGCGGCACATCTATGACTCGTAGCAGGACACAGTAAACCGGCCCCTCCCCCACTCCTCTCCTCTTTTTTCTGGCAATGAGACCCGCTGTTTTCTTATTCCATACTGGTTTTATTTACCTCTCTCTTTCCTTCCCTCAGTCCCTTCATAGCTCTTTCTTTTCCTCTTTCTCTCCCTCCTGTGGTCTCTCTCCCTCTCTTCCTCCTCCTCAATTCTTGTCTCTCGACCCCCCTCCACCTCTATTGTTGAATTCAGACAGGCTATTTATATCTTTCTGCCTGGCTGCCTCACCTCCCACTCCCTTAACAAGGTTTGCTTTATTGTTTTTGCACGTGTGTGTATGAGCACTCGGACAGTGCGCGAATGTGTGTTCGTACACGCGTCGCAAACAAATTGGTGTGTGTGAGTCCTTGTAGGGGTGTGCGTACGGTTTTATGAGTTTGTTTTTGTATACGAGTGTGTAGCGAGAGCGGAGTGTGAATGCTGAGCTTTGTGTCTACGCCGGGACTCGTTTTCTTCCGTGCGTTAGTTTTTCATGTTTGTTTTGTGCGTGTGCCTAAAGGAGGGGGGTCTCTGATCTCAGACAGCGTTGGCCCACTCACACTCAGAACGCAGAAGCTAAGCTCACTAATCAGACCAGAGAGATCATCATCCATTAGCATCAAACCATCAGAGCTGCATGAGCAGAGATGCTGATGATACTGTTGTCCCATCTTCACAGCAGCTCACTGGAAATCAGAAGGGAAAAGACGAGTAAACTCAAGTTTTCTTGTCTTTTGATTTAGTTATTCATCTATCTACTCATTTATTTACATCTGTTTGTTTATTGATAAGTGAGTGTGCAAGATTCTCCTTGCAGACAATGAAAAGTCTCCGCAAAGGCTCCAGTATGTGGGTGTGTCCTACTGTGGATACGTGCTGGAATATGGCTGCTGTACAGTAGGCCCCATCATCAGTATCTCCCCATAATCCAGTTTTGACGCATCACTGCTTGAATGTGGGTTTAATTTGAAACATCTATCGGTGTGAGGGTGACGGCGCATGTAAGGAAGATATACTCAGTAGTTTTCTGTGTGGGGGTCGTGGTGTTTCTCGACAGTCCACCTTCCTTCACACAAACAGTAAAAAGGCAAGAGGTCGGCTGGGCTGAAGCCACACTCGCATAAATTTAAATCACTCTCTTTGAGTCTTGCCTCTCAGTGCGTCAGACCAAACCACGCAAAAGCGAGAGGTATTGTGCAGAATGAAGAGCAGCACATAATTATACAAAGCAGCTAACTAGCACCATAACTGGATCCCGTTGTGCATAGAAATCAGATAATTTGCTGCAAATCCTGGAAAATCTGCGTAGTGTCTGGGGTTGGGAATCACCAGAGGCCCCATGATACAATATTATCACAATACTTAAGTCACAATATGATCTTATTTGCAATTTTGCAATGTGCTGAGGATTGCGATATGATATATTGTGATGTATTGCGATTTATTACCTTTTTTCAACTGCAAATGATGCAGTTTGTCAACATCTGTTTTATCTAATAAGATACAGTTTTCACTCTGTTCATCTCAGGGTGTTCATTCACATATATTGAGGTCAGAGGTCAAGGGACCCCTTTGAAAATGGCCATGCCAGATTTTCCTCGCCAAAGTTTTGTGTAACTTTGGAGCGTTATTTTCTACTTCTTCTTTCTACTTTGGAGCTAGGTTTTCCAGTTTCATGATACCAGAATCATCACTCTAGCTTTTTTTTTTTTTTTTTTTTTTTAGATAATTTTTTGGGCATTTTCAAGCCTTTATTGATAGGATAGTGGATAGTCGAGAAAGGGGGAGAGAGAAAGGGGGCGACCTCTGAAAGACAGAATAGTTCATATAATAAAAGATCGGTACCTGACGTCCGTGTATCAATACAACATTGCCACAAAAAATATCCAGATACTATGCTGTATTGATTTTTTTCCCCCACCCCTAGTACTGTAGTGTCCACTGCTACAGTACTGTATGGCTTGTGCAGCTCTCTCCATAACCAAAAAAGGCCTTGGTCTTTGCAATGTCAAACGTTTGGTGTGAAAGCCCTGTAATTGGCCTAAATGGCTGTTCTTTGCATTATTCATGGAGAACTTGACCGACTTCAGTTTTTTTAGACAACTTCAATCAGATCAAAAAAGGTATTAAAATGGATTTTTCAGATAGAATTTCTACTCGGCTATAAGTGCATTAACTCTTTGATATGAATCGTCCCTGAAGGGAGTTATTATATGAAATATAATGAAATAATACCTGTTTTGAAGTCCTTGAATGGATGTTTAATCACAACCAATTTACTCATCCCTCTGGGACAATTAATGCAGAACGCTCATATTTCCTGCAACAGCCGTGTCATAATAAAACACTCATTAATGCAAAGCTGTGCACAAGCCAAGGTCAGCACTTGGCTTTCATCAGCGTTTCTTGACTCACAGTAAGTGGCGATTTCCCAGGCGACTGTGCTCTCCAGTCATCCATATGGGCCGTGCCGCACCTCACATGGAGCCGGTTGTTGGAAAGAAAAGCTCCTCTGACAGTTTGTCTGGGCGTGCAGCGCTAGCACTCTAAATATGGCATCAGCAGCTATCGGCAACAGCCGGCGTCGACCCTGCATCACTCATGTGGAAGGACGAAAAGGATTGATGGAGGGGGAAGTCTCCAGATGTGTTGGGAATATTGGGAATTTACATGGAATGGTCACTTGTTTTGTGCGTGTTGGTGCTTGTTCATACTGTATAATGCATTTAAGAGAGGGAATGAATTAGTATGTGTGCAGTCTACGTTGAGAGTGTGCCTGCAATACAGTATGTGCTGTTCCCTGTGGTGCAGTAATGCTGTCAAACTTCTCCCTTAGGCACTCACTAAGAGAGAAAAGAGCTGCTTTTCACTGCGCTTTAAAGTTACATTTACCCCCACCCTTACCACTCTATTTTATTTTATTGAAATACCCAGATACAGTGACTCCTTACATTCCAGCTGTGGGGGGTGGATACATAATTGAAATTCTAATGGATGAAAGTAGTGCCTTTCCACTTAGTTGCTCTCAGCAGACTTAACATAGAGCTGTGACGGGGTTGTCATGAGAGTCTAACAAGAAAAGCTGAATATGCTAAATATAATCTGGGAATCTGTCTGCAGCGTTCACTTCTAGTTCTTCACTCTCTATGAAATGGCACTCTGGTTTGGCATTTCATACATCAAGCAGTGTAAAGGTGCCACCACATAAATGTCGAGAGATATAGAAACAAAGATTTAGCATTATGCTGTGAAAGGTCCTTACTAGGGTTGCTACTAACCATTATTTTCGTCATTGATTCATCAGTTTGTCTATACAGTGTCTTAAACTAATGTAAAATGCCCAATATATATATTTTCCGAGTGCCCATGGTGATGCTTCAAATTACTTATCTTGTTCAACCAACAGTCCCAAACCCAAATATATTCACTTAACAGTTATACACTAATAGAGTGGTGCAGGGATGATTGAGAGTATTTTTGAGGCCAAACCGGAAAACCAACGGGATTTCTCCATTGGGTTTTGGATTATTGCAGAATATAAGCTCTGTGGCAAACGAACGTTTATCATACTTGCATATTTTGTTCAGCAAGATAATCTCCACAAATGAACACCACTTTGATGGTATTTGAAGCGTAAATGCAATCGCCAGAAATAAAAGCTAACGTTAGGCTATAAACAAACTACACCACGGTCGCGAGTATACACAACGAGGCTGTAAAGGCGGACGAGTCGGCGTGATGATGATTAATGTTCCCGAAAACCTCAGTAGTCTCATTTAGCCACTTGTTACTGTAGCAACCGCCTTTTTTAAGACATATGAAAGCTTCAAAATTCACGAGTGAGGTATTTAATGACGTATTTTAAATCGTAGAACAAAACTTTAAAATCTGGCATCAAACTAAAAACCCATTCAAAAAAACCCATTGACTTCAAGACGAGGGAACCGGAAGTGCTAAAATGCTAACTCATTTCTGGGTGTTAGAACTCATTCCTGCACCGCTCTATGATGGTAGGCATGGGACGATATGAAAATTTCATGCCACGATTATCCTGGCCAAAGTGATTCACGATATTATCCCAATAATCATCAAAATATGCTTAAAACTCTTAAAATTGCACTAAAACGTACTGGAATCACTTTACTTTACATTTAGTTAAGAAACAAATGTCTTTATTACATCACAGAAGACTTGCATCCTTTTTAGTGAAAAACAAAAAAATCAAGCAATCTTAATTAATGTAATCATAAATAAAGCATAAGTTAAAAAAAAATAGCAACATTGTGTGAGTCTGTTCTTTCTTACATGATAATTCCTGTATTTTTTTTTAACTCTAAGGCTCTATTTTTCACTTCTCTACCATGATAGCGAGCTAGACGGCTTCTTCAAGTCGCTCTGGACGATATTCACGATTATGCTGATAATGGAAATTCAACACGATCAACTTATTGTGAGTGTTCACTTAATCCTTGATAAAATCCTATATCGTCATTAGGCATGTGTAGCTAAGATTCTACAGCAACGCTGATAGACAGCCAACAGTTGTTAACAAATCTTTTAGTACTGTTCATGTTGCCCGTTATGTGACCCATATTCATTTTGTCACATTTGACAAGCTCCATCCTGCCGTCCAAATGGAGATAAAGGTTGTCCCATGTCGTCACCTTTATGTCATCTACAATGTCTCTGTAACCATTATAACTGACACGCAGAGCAGAATGGACTGTAGTTTCAGAACAACTCTTTGTAGCCCGAGTGGGAAGCCTCTGAAACACTCCACTGTCTTGTGACCAAAGCGAAGCCGCAGTGTGTGTGTGTCTGCTGTCTAACGCCTGTCAGACGGAGATCTGTGTTTCGTTGTGCCTCCCCAAAACGTCCTCTCACACAGACCGTTCGGGTGACAGAGAGCAAAAAACGGCACAGTTGGCATTGTTGGCATAGATTAGTGTCACTAACATTTCATAAACACAAACCAGAAGTAAACAATATTTGTTGCTTACATAGTGAGTGGACAAACGAGGCTCCTCTTAAAAATGTCAATACTTGATTTGATCCGGTGTAGACTGCACTCTCGAGCTATACTCCTTAAGTTTGTTATTAGAGCCATAAATCTTCGACCCTAGCTTGTCATATTTTCAATCCTGTCAGCTTCCAAAACCAATTTTTTTCCATCTTTATTCAATGCATTTTTATCAGCTTCTAAATTTAATACAACCCGTAGCAACACTCCTCTCTCTGTACAGCATGATAAGAGGCGGGCATCCTTTCATGTCCATCTCTGTGGCGTTGTTTTATTTTTCATGACATCATGGTCAACTTTGAAGGAGATCATAATTAATTGAACATGGAACATGGTGGCAGGGAGGGGACATGTAATTACCATTTGAATAATAGGGAAATTGATTCCCTGTATTCTCTTTTTCTGCTGCTTATTTAAAGAAAAAAAACAGGCACTCTGACAGATGTGAACATGTGTGTGAATGCTCTCTTTTGTAAGTACACATGTTTCGTCTACTTTAAATGCAGAAACACACCTCACCGACGCTCCCGTTATCACCATGTGAGATAGACTTTTTGATTGCTTTCAGCGAGTATCAGCAAAGTCATTATTCTGTGATTACCGCCTTATTTGCCCACCAAAGTGCCTCTCCGGCACAACTTCCAAATTTCCCCACCACCCGGGCCTTGAGTGGCGGGTGAGCATTTGACTGACAGCTGGTAAATGATGTCATTAGCATCCCTTTTAGGTAAATGGAGCAGCGGCGACAGTCGATTGGTCGGAGAGGGAGGGACGGTAATTTGTTACGGCTGATGCGTTGTCGATGATGGATGGCGGGGCGACTCCGGGAACGAGGAACTGCCCAACTGTCCCGTTTGAGGAGAGACTGAAAGGAAGAGAGGATGGGAGGAATGTTGGCAAGACGAGTCTGTGTGGCCAGCTCATTACGTGTACTAGATGGCTCATAGGACGGTGTTTAATTACTTTTGCTGACACTTGCTCTGCGGTCTAACTCCCCTTCCGAAGAACTACAAGAAAGAATGATGGCCCGTTGTCTGGAAGAGATTAGGGAGTGTGAGAGGCAAAGACAGAAATAAAGATGGACAAGATAGAAGAGATACATCTTGGATCAACTGACAGTGAACAATTAGATCTTCCTAAAGTGCAGCAAAGATGACTGCGGTACGAAAAGAGAGTGAGCTCAGCCCGCAAAGTTTGTTCCAGCGCTGACGTCATCTCACCTCCACCAAGGTGCTCTCTGAGCAATCAGCGGATGAGAAAGAAGGATGAACATGAAATATTCACCATGCCCCTCCGCCCTGTTGTGAAAGGACCATGTGTTCGTATTAAATGTGATGAATATTCGCGGCGTTAATTAGCATGAGTGCAGCCACATGGGCCAACAGAATTGTTTTCCTGCCGGAGACATGACTGCAAACAAGGCATATTAATGAACGTTCCCCTGGGACGGCTCAGCTGAATACACCAGGGCTGGATGGCAGTCGGTCTCCAGAGAGCAGGACGAGGTTGGGAAAGCAAGCTGCAGGTGACAACGAGATCTGCGTTAAATCTCCTTAAATACGAAAAGAATAGAAATTTCCTGCTGTTTTTATGATTTCAGGGGATCATTTTAGTGCTTTTGGGGTTCTGCACATGGTTATGAAAGCTCACTCTTTGTTATACAATGTCCTTCTTGAGGGGAAATTGTTCCTTCTCTAGACACACCGACAGACCATTTGTAATCTTAATGGGAAAATAAATTAATTTAAAGCTTAATTATCAGGATTATAGGAGTGTGTATGTGGGTGAGGATGTATTTATGATGGGCAACTCCTTGAAGTTGTGATTAAAAGTAGTGGACAGGAGTGATGAATCTCTCGTAGCATGATTACAAGCTGTGGCTTCATCCATTCGTCTGCTCATTTTTCAACTCAAACAGCAGCAGGAGGAGGAGGGGAGGCTGAAAGGCCGGTCCTGGGGGTTGTAAATCTGCTGTTAGCCGGACACCTGTTTCGCCCCATGACAATATGGCATACATATTACAGGGAGAATACAGAAAACAGCCTTCTGCGGAGATGACGTCCAGCCGTTTCAGCTGAGGGAGGAATGGACAGCCGTCTTTATGGATGGATAAACCGCTGGAAGGATGGGAAGGGACAGACAGACATAAATAAAAAATCGAAATTCATCTCAGCTCAGAGTCTCTGCACGTAGTCACCTAGAACAAGTCTTGACCGATGAGGAGGGAAAGTGTCGATCCTCGCCCTCTAGCGGTTGGTCAGTCTTCTGTGACCATTGCACGATGGTTTCCAAATAATTTTACGAGGCTGATATTCCGCACACAAGACCGAGAGCGGAGCCTCTCGAGATCATGATCTCAACTTTTGTCTGTCTCTTTCAGAAAGGGATTTGAAGGATGTACTTGATGTGCTGAGTCACTGATGTTCTGCATCAACTTCAATGCCAGTTAGGTTCGGATCACACAAAAGACGTGTGCACAGATGTGGGTCTGTCTCTGAGCTTTGCAGATAAATCGTGTGTAAATCAAAATCTAGACAATGCAAGTGATTCTTGAGAATACTGATTCTGATGGTTCCTGTTCACTAATATGTACGAAAGCTAATTTCAGAGCACAGCTGGTGCCAAAAAGCCACATGCTTGCTTCTCTAGATAAGTCTCCATTTGACCCAACCTTCCACTTTTCTGTTGCTATTGTCATGTTGGTTTTTGTTTTTTTTCAAGGTTAATTTGTTGCCCATTTGTTAGAAAATATACTGTGATTACCGCCTCGGAACATTATTTGCATTCCAAAAGATAATCCCTGGATTAAATTGTGTAATCAGTTAGAAAATTACTTTTTTTTTTCCAGTGTTGTTTTTGTGGTGGGAGCAGTTACCTTCAGGGCTTATCAGATATAGAATTAGCAATCGGTTAATACCTTCTTGTGGCGCTCTCGCTGTACAGCACCAGCGTCTCAAAAAGGGACTTTGAGCCCAGACCACTTCGTAATGCATCTTTCACACGCCGAATGCGATGCTGATTCAAGAGGATTATCCTCGATCGCCTTTGTTGGGCTTTTGGTGCCGGGTGGAGGTTTATGCTGTTCATATTTCATTTTTGGCAGCTCAAATCGTCTATTTTGGCTTAGTCTGACTAGTGAGAGTTCAGAGGTTAGCAAGTTGATGAGTAATCGCCTTGCAGTGAACGCAAACAGCGAGAACAATATTACATAAGACTGTTTGGGATCTTGGCTCGCTGGGTTTTTTGGCATGGTTGTTAAGGTCGAGGAGCCCAGATGAAACGGAATAGTACAGAACACACCAGTTATAAGGAAAGTCCAAAAACATTGACTTTTTGAGTACATACTTACACGCAAAACTCGTCCTCAACTCTTATCGTCTGTCATTATAATTGAGTCGACGTATTGCGAGGAAGTGTTTGCGGAGGCTGGAAATACTTGTGTGTCCTCAAGCGTTTGATCAACAAGGCACGCAGAGAAAAGAGAAATGCGATTGAGTAAAATCAAAGAGAACAGAAGGGAAGACAGTCTATTTCCTTCAGTCACCTCAGTGTGATCTGATTCAGTGAATCAGCATCTGCAGGCCCGGAGGTCCGGAGGTGGCTGCTAACAAGGCTGATCCATAATCAGGGCTGCTCGTCACGTCTACACATCACATCGCCTGCAGTTAACTGGAACAGCGCTGCTCAGCCTTGCTGGAGAAATGTTATGAAGCCAAGTCAAGTTTATTTTTATAGCCAAATATCACATATAGTGCTTCAGCTGGATTTACAGGCCCACATCTATACAAGCTCTGTAAAGCTACTCTCAGTTTTTGAGGGGAAACCGCTGTTGCAGGTGCTTGTGTTTGAACAATTTCAGCGCATTAGGAATTATTTTTGCTCCCTTGTGTGTGGGCTGAATGCCTTCACAAATAGAGAAACTGTCTTTGAGTTATATTAGTGTTCAAATTCTAATTATGCAGACTGCAAATCACATTGTCAGAGTGCAAAGCTCAATGGAAGCAGCTGTCACTGAAGATTTCAGCTTAGGGCTAGTTTTCCGGAGGCTCAAGTGTGCATGCGGGGAAGGATGAGGAGATTTTATGCTTTGATAAGAATTAGTGTTTTATTAGCTGTGTAAAAATCAGTGTCATAAAGTAGCTCAAACTGGAGTTTAATTCCATTTCACATCTTAATGCGTTTAAGCACAGTTCAGTTCAGGCCCTTGGTTTTGTTTGGTCACATCAAGTGTTCAGGGCAGAGGTGGGATAGCCCTATCTCATTCTAAGGGCGTCAAATACCGATGCTTTGCCACGGCCGTCGGCGTTCGATACTGCCGCACAAGGCACTCTTTCGCGGCGGTAGGAGATGCACCAAGCTTTCCATTAACTACAATATAAACCCATCCACGGCAACAGTAAACGCGCAGGGTAAGTGCTGTGGTGACGTAGTTTAAAGAGCGAAAGACACACACCGGGTGGGCGGGAGGGAAGGTGGATGGGTCCAACAAACAAAAGGCTTTCATCCAGGAGACCGCTGCCTGTGTCCCGTCGATAAGTTTCACTTTCACTATACAATCAGCTGTTCGTGCGTGTCCTGTGTTCAGAACTTCAGGTCACATTTGCAATGTAAAAACATATTAATTTTTTTCCAAACCCAGCTAAGTGGTTTTGTTACCTAATCCTAAACAAGTGTTTTTGTTTAATTCACAACATTAAGCAGGTGTTTACTGCGACCGAAAAGTGACGCAGAGTGGTCGTTAAGCATGTGTTTAGTGCAACGGAAAAAGTGACGCCGAGGGGTCTGACAAAGCGTCAGAATGTGATGAGTTGGGATGAGAACGTGTTGGGTGGACCAAGTCATTGTTTAGTAAGTCTCAGGTCTTTGCACTCAGGTCCCAAGTCCTGAACTTTTTAGTTTTGAGTTCTAAACAAACTAATAATGCGCTCTTCACCAAATGTAATGCCATTTGCATCTCCGTCTGTAATTTTCAACCTGCGCATTCTTCATACTACAATTTGTTTTTTGTTGACCATCGCATAATTTTTGTACCCGAACAAAATGTTCTTTGGTATAATCTTTTCCAACTTTTAGTTCTTCACAGTTCTGTCCTGCAACTTTATTGGATGCTGTGGGATTGGTTCAAACAAAGTGGATCAGGGGAATTAGTCTAAGCGTCGACTTGCTGGGAATGAATAGCGTTAACATTAGTTGATCCAGGAAATGAAGGGACATGAATTGATTCGTGGCGCACTTTTTAAATAAGATCTTTTATTTAATCTTTGGGCTTGGGGGAAGGTATCAAGTATTTTCAAGTCAAAAAGGCTCAAGTCCAAGTGTAGTCACGAGTAATTGGTGTTTAAGTCCAAATTGAGTTGCAAGTCAAGTTTTTGATTTTGTCAGGTCGAGTCTAAAGTCATCAAATTTGTGATTCGTCCAAGTCATGTGACTCGAGTCCACTCTGGTTCAGGGACAGGGCTCAAAGACCTGAGCTGAAGTATGAAAGCAACATTAGTGCAAGTATGTCGGGATCCTAAAAAAGTCACCATTTATTTATTACATATTGATAGCTACTGATAGATTTTTCACATCAGATTTAATGAGAGAATTTCAGATACAAATCCCTCTGTTAGTTTTCACCGGCTGACCGCTGCTTTCCATTTTTTATCTGCATAAAAGTAAGATGATATCTTTTTTCATTCTGTGTTTGTGGTCTATGTTAGTTGAAAGGCTTGATATATTGTTTGCTCACGGCTGCTGATGATTTGATGGTCACACACACACACACACACACAGAGTGTGACTGTGTGTAGACTTTAATTATCTCCTGACAGCAGTGCATACACGGCAGGCTAATTGATCCAGACATGCGTGAGGTGTTTTATGTGTTGTCGTGGAGCACTTTCCTATTGTATTGTTACCGCCGTTGATCACAAAGACCCCTCGAGTGGGATTGATGACTTGGAACACCACTCGTGTCATGCTTCTGCAGCCGCAGCCAGACTAATGGTATTAGCTAGCTGGGGTATTACAGGCAAGTTCTGTCATGCATTTCACTGATGCATGATACTGGGGCTAACAGTTGACTAGCCACTGTCGAATTATTCTGCTTTGCTCTTTTCTACTTCTTGAGGCTCCGTGCACCAGACTGGATTACTGAAAAAAAAACATTAATCCTGTCGGGAACTGAACAGAAGTTTATATGCTCCCCTGACCCCCCCCCCCCCCCCCCCCCCCAAAAACAAAATAAGCAGAGGGTTAGTTTTGACTTCCTGACTGTACTGACTGATGCATCCGTGATGATCTCACCCCCCCCCCTTCTCTGCCTCTTCTCCTCTTCAGGTAATGCAGGTGGTGAGGGAGCAGATCATGCGAGCGCTGACTCTCAAGCCTAATTCCCTGGACCAGTTCAAGAGTCGCCTGCAGAACCTGAGCTACACAGAGATCCTGAAGATACGCCAGTCCGAAAGGATGAATCAGGAAGACTTCCAGTCCCGCCCCATCCTGTGAGTCAAGCAGTCAGTAACCAGTATGATGGTGACACATTTGTTATAAATTTGTTATATTGGTTGTGCGAAGTGTCCCACAAATACTTGTTGGGAAGTGCTGAAAATGCTGAACTTAATGTGAATAATATTGATCTTATTCATTCATACTGAAGGTCTGACAGCTTTGTTTTAGCGGTAAATCCACTCTTGAATACAGAGAATAGTAAGATGTTTTCTGTTAATGGTGGGGGGAAAAAAATCAATACAGCTTAGTATTGTGATGTTTTGCGCGGCAATATTGTATCGATACACGGACGTCAAGTATTCATCTTTTATTATGTAAAATATTAACCTCTTAAAGAAAGAAAACCAAAGGAATAGATTGGTACCAACCATGTCATGCTAGTTTGTCCGAAAGAACGCTAAATAACGCTCCACTTGCGCTAAATTTTGGTGAGGAAAAACTGGCATGGCCATTTTCAAAGGGGTGCCTTGACCTCTGACCTCCAGATATGTGACTAAAAACTTTGAGAAGAACAGATTGAAAACAGTATCTTATTGGATAAAACAGATGATGACAAACTGCATAATTTGCAGTTGGAAAAAAGTTAATAAATCGCAATATATCTTATCACAATACTCAGCATATCCCAAAATGTTTAAAATCGCATTAAGATCGTATCTTGAGTTTAGTATTGTGATAATATCGTATCGTGGGGCCTCTGGTGATTCCCACCCCTACTTTCTGCAGAGTTGGAGAAACTGCTCAGTGATATTCCCGTCTCCTCATCTACCTAATCGGGTCTTAAGGCTCAAAGGAGGACATAATTTGCATCTACAAAAAAAGAGCCGTGGTCATTAATACGCTTGTAATTGCTTCTTTTTTTTCTCCTTTCCATTTGTCAACCAAATGCCAGCTACTGGCACGAAGCAGGTTGCACCTGTGCTCTCCTCTCATGATTGAAAATATGCATTAACTTCAAATTGCCTGCAAATGGCGTTCCCAGTGAATACTCCATTAACGACCCTCCAGCTCACTAAGCATGGAGAGCTAGTCTGTAATAGATCATTCATTGACTGATCATGGATGTGGGGCCTGTAATGGAGAACATTGTTTTGTCCTGCCCGTATTTAATGGAGTAGCTAGCACTATTGGAAAATCGTTTCACAGAGAGAGCTTGTCCCTCTGAACAGTAATCAATGCTGAGCCGAGGGCTTATTGAATCGATATTGGAAGGGTAGGGACCAAACTTTAGCAGACAATTAATCCTGTTTGGAAAAAGCAGAACAAAAGCGAAAGGAGTTGCGGAAAAATGTACCCTAAAATTATGCAGTTGTCTTATTCACATTTAGAATTAGGTTACAAACACTTTGTATTATGTGTAAGACTCTGGATTTCCTGTATTAACTAGGAAGAGTAAAGGAGAATGCAACAAGCTCACATCCAATCTTCGGCTGAAATAGATGGTGAAATGAAAAAGCACATTTTAACATGAGTGACTGTTGGAAAGCATTGAACATCACAGGCTGATGAGTCTCTCTTCAGCAGCGCGAGACTACCCGAGGGTGGAATTTTCCTCTAATCAATACAGCACAGTCATGACTTGTAAACATAATGAGCAGAGCATGTCAGACGGCAGATTTAAAGGAGCTCCGTATTGCTTTCTATAAGCGCTGCCAGTTTTCCGCTATCAATTATTGTAGAGAACGACTTTAGACATCAAAAGAAGGTGAAGAGGAACTATTATGGCTTCAGATCAAAGCTGTGTCTCCCGTAGAGCGTCTTTTTATTTATTTAAAATCATGTCGACTCTTTGAGGTATTCCTGCTGTAATTAGTAAAATGCAGTTGTTTGCTGTGTATGTGGATAGTTTTGTATTTAGTGAAAGTTGCTTATGCCAAAAAATAAAATCGACATCACATAAAGAATTCATGCAGCGGGTCAACTCAGAACTGCTGAGGATACACTTATGAGAAAATGCAAATACACAACTTAATTTTAATGCAGTCACCAGAAAATGAGGATGAAAAGCGGTTTTAACTTTAAAAGGGGTTTAATTCCCCAATTATTCCCTTCTCCACCTGTGCTTTCATATTTTACTGTGTAGACACTGCACATTACTACAAAGCTGGATATGGGTTTTTGTGCCTCACTCCTTTAATCATTTGAAAAGCTGATACCAACCAGAGTGGTTCCTTTATAGGGGTCCACCACTACAACACCTCAGCACTTTAATTAAATGGTCTTGATTTTCTGCATTTGCCAGAAAGAATCAGTTTTAAATTGAAACTGGAGCTGCTTCCCTAAGAAGCCGAACCGTCTGAATCTCTCAGACAAGAATAGTCTCTCGTGTCTCGCTCACAGTCAGAAGGCGGTAAAGCCGAGCCATCATCATCCATCCTCCCCGCGATGAGCCACGCCTTCCCCGCTAGCTGCTTCTTTAAAAGATGCCAGAGCGAAGGGCCGGCCACAGATCAATGTAATGAGCGGAGTCACTGATGAGGCAAACACACAAGACAGCGAGGGTGAGCGGGGAGAGACGGATGAAGGGAGAGGAGGAAAGAGAAAGAAGGACAAAAAATGTGATCAAGAACACCGCGAGGAGAAATATAAGAAAATGATAGAAATGCTTTTATGTGACTAGAAAGCCTGAAATCCTGTCAAAAAGTCTGCATGTTTCTAAAGAAAGACAAAGAATAAAAAGGTAAATTGGAAGAGAAAAGACTCAAGTATAATGATGAGAAATAAAGACGGGGAGCAGCAGCACTGCTCGGGCCGATAATCTACATAATTTATGTTGGCTAGTGCTGCGTGCTCCACATTCATATGCAACAAAGAGACACATACATGTCGAGGCATGAATAAATGACAGCGAGAGCTGAAGCAGCACAGTTTCCCACTGATCAGCCTTTTGGGATATTTCTGAGTGTGTGTGTGTGTGTACATGTGCATCCATGTGTGGAAGTATATCTGTGTGTTTGGCATCCTCTGTTCCCTCCTGACGTTCGTAATCCAGGGGATTTTGTCAGTCAGATGAATACTGCACGCTGCTAGAAAACCTGGGAAATAAAGTAATTCACTTCCAGATCCCGGAGCATCTTGTGCCTCGCCCGTCGCCCTGCTTACCACATCCGAAAGGGTGTGGTTTGTAGACAATTATCTCAAACCAATAATGTGTTTCCATTTTCTTTCTCTAAAGGGAGCTGAGAGAGAAGATCCAACCCGAGATCATGGAGCTGATCAAACAGCAACGGCTCAACAGGTTGTGTGAAGGAACCTGCTTCAGGAAAATCAGTAGTCGCAGGAGGCAAGGTGAGACGCACACGGCACTCGCATGCACCGCACACATGTTATAAACACACATACATACGTGCACAGATCCAGAACCACACAGGGATGGAAATTCACATCTTCCCCTCTCGTCTCCCTCTGTCTTTGTTCTTCATCCCTCCTCTCTGCACCCCCACCCGTCACTTTATTCCCTCTGCTTTACGAAAATCGCACAGGAAATGTGTATCACAGGAGATATGTGAAGCTCTGGGCTGCTGTGGATCTGCTGTCATGATAGTTCACACTATTTTTTTCTGGCTCTGTCAGCCCGTGAGGCAGAGACATACAGCGACACGCCGCCTCTTTTACTCGTACACATGGAAACGCATGTCTTTATGTCTTGAGATGCACAAACGCATCGTCTTCCCCTCCTTTTTGCCCCTTGCATACTGTGCATAAACACAAAGATACACAAAGCCAAAAGCAGGGTGAATTTATTCACACTTACATTTATACACACTTTGTCAGGATGAATTCTCGAGCAAGCTTTGAGAAAAGAAATGAAAGAATGACAAAAGAGCAGACGTGCGGTAACCCCGGGCTCTACAGTGCAGTATTGAGGGTGTTGTGAAAATGATAAAGCAGTGTATGTTTAGTCAGACTATTTGTGGTGTGGTCGGATGTCGAAGGCTGCAACTTTCAGAGGATATTTTTAGACGTTCACATGCGTGCCGTGATATGCCGCAAATGTCTAGACTTTTGACTTGATGTGTATTGGCGGTATTCCTTCTCACGGTGGAGGAGAGAGCAAGAAGGATAGAAAGTGAAAACCCAGCAGCCAGCTCAGATAGGACAGTATTCAAATCATCCGGCCTAATATCGTGTTTCACACTCGCCGCCACTAGAAAGAGAGGAGGGAGGGAAGAGAGAGGAGTAGCGGTAGTAGCGTTTAGCCTGTATAATATACTGTTCCTCGGTCAAAGAGGATTTAATCCAGTTGAGACCTGATCCCTTCACTCTTCTGTCCTCCCTCTTGCACTTTCCTTCACCCCTCTCTGTCTACATATACAAACGCATGAAATAAAAAAAAAATACCCAGTGACAAGCCTAGGTTGCGAGTTGGTTTGTTGTTACTGTCGTCAGCTTACCCCGCAGGAACTGTTCTTCCAATAAGTCAAATCAAATTGAGCACAACCAGGTGGAGTTTCTACCTAAGGACGCCAATGCATTCTGGCATTCGCAAGCCTGATTGCGATTTGTCTTGGCAGCTGTCATCCAGATGTTGTCATACAGAAATAGGGGGGGGGGGGGGGGAATGAAAACAAATGGAGTACGAAAAAAAGGATTTTGAAAAGAAGCAGGACAGATGTTCAGGTGGAAAGCATCGCCCAGATCCGATCGTCTTAGCTGCGTGTGGTCGGCTGATTTATGCTCGTCTGTCTTTTTTACGCAGCGACATGCTGTGAATAGTCTCATATTACCATATCACGGTAGATGCTAGATTCCTTGTCGAAGGAATGGAGGACACGCACCAGCGCACATACTAAACGCAGGAATAAAAAGCATTAGCCATTCAGGAGCAATACTACCCGCACAGAGTCGTATATAAAGCAGTTCATGAGTCCTCACTGGATTTAATTTAGCACCCTAGCCTGTAGGGTTACACTGGCTTTAATCTGCTGCAACAGCACGCTGAGTGTAGAGGAGTCGCCTGCCTGCTACAAGCTAGCTATCTTTGCCTCTGAGGACTCTTGGAGGAGGCAAGGACACGCTGTTTGTCCACAACAACGACACCCTCTTTTTTTTTGGGGTGGTTTGCTTGTATTTTTCTCTTTTGCACGTGTGAATGTATACAACCTTCAGCGCATTCCCCTCATTCTCATCTGTCTTCCCTCCACCCATACATGTCGATCCTTTCCTCCCTCTCCTCTCTTGAGTCTTTGTTCTCATGCTGGTACTTATATGCAGTATATCCACGCATTGACAGTGTGAAGAGCACTTTGTCTCGCAGAACTTAGGCGAGCTGAACAAGAATAAAAGGTTAATTTTCACATGGGGTTCACATGAAATGAGACGTCAAATCAGAACCGGGGTGTTGCATACACAACGCCGAAACTTGGTTCATTAGTGTCATTTTGTCTCGTCTTTTGTGCTCTTTCTCAAACTTTCACGATACTTCTTAATCTGCTGTTATGTGTCTTGTCCTATCCCTCTCTCCTTCTCCCACTTCTCCCTCAGCATCTCGCACGACTATTTCAAAGTCCTCCAGCCTGCAGGGACTCACGTACCCACATCAAATATTAATTTGGCTGACTTCAGTGCAGATGACTCTTCTCTCTACCTTCCCAAGTGCCATTAGAAGGCAATGCTTCTCTCTAAAAGCTCAGGTTGATGGTGTTTTGAAGTTTGGAAGAAAGAGTGCTACCTGTACAGTCCTTTAAGTGCAGTTTGCTGCCAGGTAACTCGGGAGAGTATAACTCGAATAAATGCTGCACTAAAGCAAAAGTAAACTTCTGAAAAATTCTGTTGAATCTCACCGTGTCGTTCAGCGGTGTTCTGGCAGCTGAATCAGATAAAGTTTGAATGATACAAGAGTAAAAATTCAATCCAAGATAGAGATACAGCATCCTGAAGCCAAGGAAATAACATACGTGCTTAGGCTGAACAGTTGATAGCGTCCTCTCCAAAAACGCCCGTCCCCTCACAGCCGCTGCACACATCTCTGTCTACTCCCTGTGGACCGATGCCACTCTGGCACCGCCAACTGTCTATTTTCAGCAATTAGATTTTGGACTGTGCCACCCATGCACGCGCCAGCCAGACCTCCCCAGTCTGTGGCCGCTCACTGCCAGCTCAGCTCGGCAGGGAACCGCTAAAGAACACCGAGCTGGCCGCGGACGCTGGCTGGTGGAGCTGCGCTTTGCAGACACAGCTGGTAGTTACAGGCCGCTGGGGGATTACACATCACATCAGCCAAGAGAAAAAAACACTTAACTCAATCGACAATTATGTGTTTTTGAGCATTTGATGTCCTGACAATAATAATATTATAATATAACCTATTTCAAGTGCTTCCTGTTAGTCTACTTGTGTCTCTAATGTGAAGTATCCAGTTGCATTTTCGTAGCACTGCTACTTGTCAAGGCACTAAGACATTATGTCTCAAAACTGCTTCTCATTTTAGGAAGTGTATGGAAAAGTCTTATAGTTACAGTACCAGTGGGTAACCTCCGGGTCTGAGAAGTGAAGCTAATGTAGAAGTGCCTTAAACTTGCATTCTTTCTAACAGCCAGCAGGGGGCGACTCCTCTGGTTGCAGAAAGAAGTCTGATTGTATAGAAGTCTGAGAAAATGACCCTACTTCTCACTTGATTTATTACCTCAGTAAATATTGTAAACATGAGTTTATGGTCTCAATCACTAGTTTCAAGTCTTCTTCAATACAGCATGATGTTCATTTAGTAAATTATGGTCCCATTTAGAGTCAAATAGACCATAAAGCAGGGTATGCTTTAGGGCGTAGTTTCCTTGTGATTGACGGCTCGCTACCACGCCGTCGTCCAGTCTGGGTGTTGTCCGTGTTTTTGTCGTACAACTTTAACCCTTTCACAGTGTGTTTTCAGTTCATGAAAGTTAATCTTAACCTTTTTGGTCGCCTGAAACGTCTTATTCAGCGTTCGGTTGTACTCAGCTCCACCCTCTCGCGTCACATCTGGTTGCAAAAAACCAAGATGGTGATGTCAAAAATGCCCTACTAGAGGCTTCAAAACGGCAGTCCACAAACCAATGAGTGACGTCACGGTGACTACGTCCACTTCCTATATACATATATACATTATATAGATATAGTCTATGATAGCTACCTGTCTTGTATGAATAATACAGCCAGATCAACTTGTGACCACTCCTTCCTGCCCTTGCACCACATCATTTTAGGCTCCTTGACGCTTTTCCACTTGTTTTTTATCATATAAAATATATTATATATTTTACCCATGGTTCAATACAAAACCATCGAGTACAGCTTCCAAAATGGCCATAAAGCTGCAGCCTCAGCTTTTGACAGTCTCAGAAAGTAGAACAGCTTTCTCCTATTTTGCACCCTGGTCATGGAATAACCTCCAGAACACACTTCAGCTTCATGATTTTGTCTCCCTCGAAGAGTTCAAAGCTCTGATAAAAAACTGTGTAACTGAAAAGTGCAATTGCTATCCCTAAACTGGATTTTGTATTATGTTATCTGTTGTCCCTTGTCCGTTTATAACATGTACTCTTTTTAATTGGCGCATGTCTGTTCTTGTCATATTTTATAATTTTTGTAACACTGTAATGGCGTGCTTTCTTGGCCAGGTCTCCCTTCGAAAAAGAGATTTTAATCTCAAGGCACTTCCTGGTTAAATAAAGGTTAAATAAATAAAAATAAATCAGGTCACAGTTGGATGCCCTGGATGTTTTTGTCCTGTGATCTTGACTCCGGTGTACAGATTGTTGTTGAGTCATTATTAAAATGATGAAGGCCAACCGTCTGTATTGTTGCTCATCAAGATCCCTTCCTCATGCAGAGCATCATGGCCCATCTGTGGATTTTCCTCAAGGCTGTTTTCTTCTTCTTCTTCTTTTTTCGGTCACAGTGCCGTGCTAATTTTTTCTTTCCCGTTGATGACTCATGCGATCCCATATGATATCTTCAGCCAGCCGCTGACTTATTTCATAACTCCTCTAAATCTCTCTCTCTCTCTCTTTTCCTCCCCTCTTTCTTCCTTTCTCCTCATGTTTTTTTTTTTTCTAGATAAGTTTTGGTATTGCCGTCTGTCTCCGAACCATAAAGTCCTGCACTATGGAGATTTGGAAGAGAGCCCTCAGGGTGAAGTGCCCCACGACTCTTTACAGGACAAACGTGAGTGTCAAGTGAAATTATTGATAGTCTTTTTTTGTGACACAGTATGTATGTGTTTATTGCAGCTCACAATATTCATTCAAATATGTACTTTCCACATGTCTACATGTCGCTGAAGGCATACATAGCCCCAAAACACATTCAACGTCATTGACTGCTGGCTTTAAGAATTAACATCAGTTTCGCTTGTAATGACGGATCTGGGGAGAATTTTAACTTTTAATCACCCATCTGGGACGACACAGTTGTCACAAGGATGTTGTTGTGTTGTTGTTGTTGTTGTTGTTGTGAACTCCCTTCTGTCCTCTCCGCAGTGCCTGTGGCTGATATCAAAGCTGTTATCACCGGCAAAGACTGTCCTCACATGAAGGAGAAGGGAGCCCTGAAGCAAAACAAGGTGTGTGTGTGTGCGTGTGTGTGTTTGCGTGCACACGCGTGTGTACACGTGCATACGTGTGTGTGGGTGGGTGGGTGTGTATCCAGGCGAGAGAACGTGCTCCTGTGTGCGTGAGAGTTGCATAACACGATGTCAGTTACATAATTTTGCTTTGGGAAATAACACAATAACTTGCGTCTCAGTGCTCAGCTCAGAGAAACGTATCCATCAGTGGCCTTGTGTGTAAAAAAAAAAAAAAAAAAACCCAGAATAGTCCTTTAGCTGCAGACACAAATCACACAAGAGCTGCCAAAAACACGCCGCCATCTTTTCTTCGCTGTTTTAAATTCGAAAGTAACACATCGGCGTGTCCTCTGCAGCGCCTTAACCGGCATGAAATAGCCATCTTGTCTGTGTACACATCAGCCCTTCCTCTCCTGCACTTTGCCTCTGCAAACCTTCGCCCCCCACCCCCCCACCCCCCCACCCCCCCTCCCACCCACGGGACTCTGATATATTGGATCTTGGATAAATAGCCTTGAAGACAAAGGAGCACGCCTCCTCCCTGCTTTGTCTCCTTTATTACCTTGTCGATAAGCGCAGGTCTCGGGGAACGACCTGAGGGGGGTCTGCGGGCCGTCTAGCGGGCCTGTCCCAGCCTTGTGAATGAGAACACAAACACATTTCATTACTCACTGTTACAAGGCCGGCCAAAGTCACCTCTACGGGCTTCAGAGCAGCGCTGGCATGTGGACCATTTGTGGGACACAGAGGCAGGAGGGTGAGGTGGCAGGCAGTGTTTTTTCTGGCCGTGTAGCCAAAATTCTTCCAAATGTATTCATCATATTAATTAATTTTATTACTTTTTGTCATTATTCCATACACATATATCTCCCATAAGTATGTACTCAGGGCCATATTTACCTTGTTTCAGACACCTTCTGTGCCTCAAGGCATGCGTGTGTTATTTGGCAAACAGGCGCACCGACTTGGAAGTACAGTTTGCCTGCGGTCTGCGCGGCATTTTACACGTCATTACTGAGGCACATCTTTCTGCTTTATATGCTGTAAATACATTTAAAGGGAGGATCACCCAAATGACTGGAAGATATTTGATAAGTGGATGATTGCATGTTCTTCTGTATTTACTAATGCTTAAGCAGTTATTTGCCATGGGTCCGATCAGTGTGTAAAATCCTTTAAAAGAGCAGGTGTAGATTTATGCAGATATAAGGCCCAAATAAGGCTGTGGTGGATAAAGAATAGAATATTTAATGAAGCAGTATTTTACTGAGAACTCAATAATAGCAGAGAAACCACCGCAAGACAGGGAGGCTACACTTGATTAGTTCATGAAAAAAAAATAACCGTTAAAAAAGAGCATTGATAAATGAGCACAATCTCCATTTTATTACACCACATAAAGAGCTTTGTGGCCATAAACTTGTACTGCTGACACCGATTTCATTTACAAAAGTGCATTTGGTTGCATTTGCCTCGCGACTCTATGGAGACTTCAGCTGTATCATCTACATCCACCACCTTATTTGTCTGTAGCCTCGCTAGCGGCATGGCTCCAGCGGTGACACTGTCGTCCACACTGAAATATCTTACTTCCTGGATTGTCAAGAAATTTTGTTACGGGCATTCATGGTCCCCTCAGGATGAACTGGAATCTTTTTGGTGATCCCGACTTCTCCATCATGAAGTCAAAATGTTAACTTGACCATTACTTTGTTACAATACTGCAAAACTGATGAGATTCCCATCAGCCTCAGCTGTACTTTGTGTTTAGTGCTAATTAGCAATTGTTTGTATGCTAACATGCTAAATTAAGATGGTGAACGTGGTGAAAAATGATCCCACCGAAAAACCCAGCCCATTGTCGTCAACTCTTTTCCAAAAAAGTAGCTCGCAGCATTAGCTCCAAAAATTGCTAAATCTAGCGAGAAAGTCACCAAGTCGGCAACACTGACAGTCCGCCCCTTCAGGCCTCCCTCCAAAGACTCCCCCAAAATTATCATAATGAACGTAAACAGCGAACATGACTATTGTAGCTGTGAATGAAATGATTGGACAGACTTATTACAGTCCTGCAACAGCTACAGAACATTTGATTTATTGATTTCTGTTGGGATGTAAGGGAATTTCAACAAATATGACAAAAAATTTATTTGAACATCCCTACCTTTGACATCATAATGTTAGCATGAGGTTAGCATTTAACTCAAAGTACCACTGGGTCTAAATACAGCCTCACAGAGCCGCTAACTGTAGACTCTCAGTCTTGTTCATACAACCTTTTCTTTTGTGTCTCATAAGGTTTTTCTATCATCTCTATAACTTAATTTGGACAGTTTGAAATCTCTCACAGTATTGGTTTTATCAACTTTTCAGTGACTGAGAAGTATACATTGAGTAATAAATGTCCAAATAAGTGTCTCTTTAATTGACTTTTGGCTGTATTAAATGTTTTGAGCTGCCATTACTTCAGTAATAAGTTTTTCTATTTCAGCATCACCACATCTTTTCTTTTCTGAGCCTCCTGATCTGAGACAAATCCCACCACTGAACTACGTCTTTTAAGCTCTCCCTCACAAAGTGCGCCCTAAGCTGCAGTCCCAGTCTCTGACTGTGTAATTACCTGCTGCCTTAGTAAATCAGACACTAATTTCACGCAGATTGCGAGCGAGCATTTAATGAATTGCTTTCATGTATACAAATGTGGCTCTCGGTGTGCCTGTTCCGTCCTCGCACTGCGTTCAGTTCATTTCCCGCAGTAGACCATAGTGGATTTGAGGGGAATAAATCTGAAATCATATCGTACTGTATCACATCATATTCCCAGCCTCCCCAGGCATTTTTCAATATCTAGTATCTGAGGGCACCCCAGGTAGTTCTCTCTTTGAGCTCTACCTCGCTGATACCCGATGAGTTGATGTGCAGCTGATGTAACAGATGGTGACAAGACGCGAGGAGGAGAGGGAGATTGCATTGGTACGGCAGCATTGTGGTGTAAATCTCACCTGTTCCTTCTTTTTTTTTTTCCCCTTTTTTATGTTTCTCTTTCATCTCTCCATCCCACCTCCTCCACTCTGTCACTGTCTGCATCTGCACCATTTTGTCTTCCTCCCTGTCCGCCTTTCACCCTGTCCTCTCTCCAGGAGGTGTTAGAGCTGGCCTTCTCTGTCCTCTATGAGTCGGACGAGTATTTAAACTTTATTGCTCCTGACAAGCACGAGGTAAGCCAACAGTGACAACACCCTGCGGCTGTTGACAGTGTCAGACAGAGTGAACATGTGTGATCGCACAAAGAGAGGATTTTCTTTAGTTTACAAGTGTTGTGTATAAGGCGAGTGTAGAAGTCAGATATGTACTGGAAATGATCACTATACCATGTTTAAGGGGACACATTACAGGTGAATAGGGTAGAAATGTTAACTAACAGATATCACAATGAAACTTCACCAGTTGATTACTGACATTAAGACAATTATTTTTGTATCACAGGTTTTCTGAAATTGTATGTTTAAATATGCAAATGAGACATTATCTGATGCTAACTTTTGGTGAATTTAGGAGAAATCTACAGATGTTTATAGACAAAGTAGTAAAATAAAAAAAAATAAATGAGTATTTTGGATGTTTTCTGAAATTTCATGTTTAAATATGTAAATGATTCATTATCTTATTAAATTTGTGCTAATTTGCATACATTTCCTGAAACTTTGGATAAAGCCAGGTTCAAAATTCTTGTTTCATGTTGTTGACGTATTAGAGTCAAAGGTTTTTACTGAAGGAATTTTGGATATCTCTTTTTAATCACTCCATGAATAAGAAAATACTGTCAACAGCCATATTGTTAGGAATAAAATGTTCTGTAAATCAGGCTATGAATGATATATGAACAGACCCCTCTGTAAAAACCTTCACAATATAGATAGGAGTAAAAATGGAAAGTTTGGTGTATGTAAGTGCTGCTGAAGTGGAGATTTCTGGCTCAGAGTTTGAGAAAAAAAAAATCCTTTTGATTTAAAGATATGAATTGTAAAATTCCATACATTTTGAAAGATACTACAAGTGAATAAGGTAAAAAAAAAAAAATCACAATGAATCTTCCCCAGTTGATTACTGACATTAAGACAATATTTTTTTGTATTACAAGTTACAAAGACTTCCTCTCTCTTGGTGCTCGAATCCAGAAACTTTTTATGAATATTTTTTTAAACATTGAAGTTTGTATTTAGGACAAGAGAGAAGAAGGTGTCCTTGCTCCATTTCTCCTGAGTCACAGTGTACACAAACCTTCCTCCCTTGGTGGTTTGCTTCTTTTATGCCTACATGCTGTCAGCAGGCTCCTTTTGAAAACACATCATAATTAATTATAGTTTGTAGACTTTGTGGTTATGACTTCAGTTTCTTTCTGCCACTAATCGGATTTGATTTAATTTTGGATCTGCATCTGTCCGTGTCTCTGCAGTACTGCGTGTGGACAGACGGCCTAAACGCCCTCCTGGGTAAGGAGATGACCAGCGACTACACCAAATCCGACATGGACACCCTGCTCTCCATGGAGATGAAGCTCCGCCTCTTGGATCTAGAGAACATCCAGATTCCCGAGGCCCCGCCCCCGATTCCCAAAGAACCTAGCAACTATGACTTTGTTTACGACTGTAACTAGACGTACGACCCCACGAGCCCGGACCCGATCCCACCCAGCACCTACTGTACTCACTGGACCAATCCCCTTTTCTTATAAACTGGAACAAATAAAACCATATAATATAAAAAAAAAAAAAATGAACTGTGATTGAACGAAAAAGGATTCATTGAACAATTTTCCTCTTGCTTCTTGCTAGACCTTTATAAGAGTGAAAATCGTTGCGTATTATTAATAGGCTCGCTGCACTTGAGGGGACTCGGGTTTCGATGCAGGTTGCCATGGAGAAGAGAAACCAGGAAGTGTTTGTTTGCCCTGTCGTTGATCGTCCTGCGTCTTTTTCCGCACTCTCCTCCTGTGTCTGATGTTTTGAGACGCTCACTTCTTCTTCTTCTTCTTCTCGACCGAGGCACCTGCTGTCATTTTGCTTGAAGATTGTTGTAGACAAATGCTTAGAAATTCAGCTTCCTTGTTGTCCTTTTTTTATGTTTACTTTATTATTTTTCCTCAGGGCTTCTGTGGGGGGGGGAGGGGAGGGATGATGGTTGTGTGGTTCAGGAGCAGGGAGGGACGGGGTTTTGTGTTTTGTCGTCACCTTTCCAGCAGTATTTCCTGTCACATTCTCACTTACAGTATTTGTGACAGCTTAATGTTTTCCAGGAGGCTGAAAGGACGGTTGAAGAGGAATACTTCATGAAAATAGTCTCTTATATCCGCTCTGTCCTTCTACACATATACTGAAGACTGTTAGAATAAGTCAAAATCAAGGCACTGTACTACAGTAAAAAGCCTTTCTTTTCAATATTCTAATGTTAATGTTACTATCCCACCGCTGCTTATTGCATATTGTACACACCTACACAGTGGCTTTGCCAAAAACAACCGTAAAAGCATCACCATTGTGAAACACGCATACAAACACACTTCGTCTCTCCCTCATTTGAGTCTCTCTCGTTGTAATGACTGCTGTACACAACATTCCTAAGCAATATTTGAGCTTTTTTTTTTTGTTCATCATTTGTAAGATGGTCATAATTTAGGGATTTTAAAATTGTGAAACTGCCTAGTAGTTGGTATTACAAAGAGGATGTTAGTGTTTTGGTCAAGGGAAGTTGTCTTTTTTTGTGTGTGTGTTCAGGACTATATGGCCACAAAATTGAAAGTTTATGTATTTTTTTAATTTAAAAACAGATCATGGTTGTTATTTCTAGTATGATTTATATATTTTCCCCTTCCTATTTAATACCTTCAGATGTTTTTTTCTTTAGGATTTTTCAAAGCCCCTCAAAACTGCTGTTTACATTAAAGATTTAAGAACTGTAACTGTGTTTTCCTTCTGTTCCTCTCTTCTCTCATGAACCATATGCACTTAAAGCTGCAGTAGGCAGAATGTTTTTGGCATCATTGGGCAAAAAATCCATAATAACCTTTCAGCATATTGTAATTCAAGTGTTCTGAGAGAAAACTCTGCACCTCCTCATGACTCTGTTTTCAGACTTATAAAATCTAGCCCGTGACGGAAGACTTTGGCCAATCACAGGTCATTTCTGAGAGAGAGCGTTCCTATTGGCTGTGCTCCGGCTAGTGGGCGGTGCTTGGTATTTCCTCAACTGATCTCAACATGGCTGCCGGGTCACAAACTTTCTCATTTTACAGCTAAACAGTACACTACAAGATGTTTCTGAAAACATTTGAGGTGAGAAATAGGCATTACAGTAACAGAATATTAATTCATATTTGATCAGCGCTGCCTAGTTTGACCGTTTGATTGGAGTTCGCAAGTGATTGACTCGTGGCTCTCAAAGATGGCAGCTGGACAGCAGGCTCCAGCTCGGCTCTGATTGGTTGTTTTCCCCCGGTCTGTGAAATCTTGCAGATGCCATTAGGAGCACCGGAGGACACAGAGGATGACACATGATTTTTTTTCAGATTACCTGTCTCATGCACTACTGTCAGGATATAGAAACCGTTTTACAAAAATAACTTTTTCTTTATTTATTCCATTTCTACCCACTGAAGCTTTAAAGGATCACAGCAAAACCTCACAACATTGTTTGAGTCACACTATACTGAGTCATTTGTGTTTATTCATCTCTCAAATAGACTGGTGTGGACAGACTGTCCCTTTAACAGTTGAGTAACAGATGGTGTATAGATTGGGACTTTAAATATCCCAGAAAGCAATTGACACATAATTAACTAAAAGACACTAAAGTAAAGCCCTTTATTATCATCTGTCCTGATCACGTTGCAAACCTTCTCCCATGCACTTTCAAACACGTTAATGCAGAAATTTAGTCTACGTTTCCTATCGCATACTTTTTCTTATACTTTTAGTACATAATGCAGCTGCCTTTACAAAGTATGTACTGTTGCATGCAGTATGCATATTATTGGGACATACTACTTCGTCATAGCATTGCACCTTGAACTATGACCCTCTTGTTCATATGGTGCCTTCAAATGGGGTCGTGTTTATCGTGTTCACGAGAAGAGTCCATGAACGCCCCCCTCTTGTGATATTCACGACCTCGTAAATAGAAAGTTTCTGAAAGCTCAGAGTTCACCAGTTGTGACGTGTTTGTTGACGTTGTCAGAAATGGCAGAGGCGATGGAAGTACATTTTTCGGTACATAATAAGTTAATAATATATTGTATTTTTTTTTTTCTTTGTAGTTGTATAATATGTCTGAGAAAAATGTTGATATTCCCAACGGCCTTATCTTTTTCCTCTGTCATTATGCCTTTGCATTTACTACATTATGTTACCCGCTTGCAAAATTGTTAGCCTCTGTGGCTTCTAGACAGTAACGTTAATATTGCCGTTGCTTAGCAGCGGTGTTCTCATGACTTAACCACTTGAACGCCAAGCATATCGCGTACACGACTTCCCATGTTGTAAACACGAGCTCACGAGTTTCATTTGAAGGCACCAGTATATCTGCTGTGCAGAGGATTGTGGGTCAGAATAGCCAGAAAAGCATGCTGGCTTGCGTACTGCAAAATGCGACCGGATGTAGTGGGACATCCTGGTATTTTTGACATATTGCATATGACATACTATGTATTGGGACATAGTAAATCCTTTTCTGGCATACTAAATAGTATGATAGTATGGGTATTGGAACACACATTTAGTGGCAATCCACTGGATTGTCTTTGTTTAATTGTTTGGCCGTCAAGCAGCACACGCTCAGGTATTATTGTAAATCTTAACCAAAGCTAGCTGTTAAAAGCACCTACTAAACTCAAGAAATAAAAAACGTAACTATCAGTAACGGGAAACAAAGACACTCCTACATGCTGAAATAATTATGTGGTCACTGAAGGTGCTCCTCATCACACACACATCATGGTTAGGTGGGCGAGAGGTGTCTTGAACAGGCACAGTGGAACAGTATCTCCGCCATCCCACCACCTCCTCCCCCAGAGACCCCAGGTTCATCTCCTTCTGTCCAGCCTGCAGGTGTCCTCTGAGCTGCAGCCAGAGCCACATAAAACGTGGCACTGGCCTCAACAGACTCAGACAAAACCTAATCGCATTTGATAAAATGCCTCGGTAGCTTCTGTTGTGTCATTTTCAGAGCTGTCATTTCTGAAAAAGACAACCTGCTGTACACAAACACTTTCTTGAATCTCTCATGTATTCAAGCTTCAAGCTCAAACGTCATCCTACATCTTTATCAAAGCTGAATTTCCTCAATATAAATCTCTCCATTTAGCTTACATTTTCTATTAAAGTTGGCAGAAAATGCTATTTGAAAAGGTATTAGCCATGATCCATAGGATGTGCTCAACATCTCAGTACTACAGTAAATGAAGTTTCAAAAGGGGTCCCTTGACCTCTGACCTCAAGATATGTGAATGAAAATGGGTTCCCTGGGTACCCACGAGTCTCCCCTTTACAGACATGTCCACTTTATGATAATAACATGCAGTTTGGGGCGAAACCATGCAGTTATTTGCATGCAGGATAATATATAACGGGATAACATTAAATGGGAAATGTTTATCGACAGGACAATAAATATTTGAATGTTGTGTTTTCCTTTACATAAATAAAGACATTTCCACCATAACTCGATGCAGAAAAGGCAGAAATTGGTGCATAAATTTCACCAGAATGCAGGAAATTAAGTGTTTAACGCTCAGAACTTCCTTGGGGAGGACCCCCAAACCTCCCCACTTAGGTGTCCCCCCAATGTTGAAACGAAACCTACACCCTTAACTGTACACATTTCACGTTGTCATGGGGGCTGGGCTCCCCTAAAGGTTTGATCCTGGAATCGCCCCTGTGCCAAACTCAAACTATTCTCGGATCAACCACTGCAAAAGCTGTCATCGTCCTTACATATTTATGTGGAAATAAATCTGTCAAACACTATTGATTTGATGACCCAGAATGGGCGAGGAGCTGCCTTTGTTTTTCTGCTGAATATTTTATCTCAGTTTGCCTTTGTGTGTGTGTGTGTGTGTGTGTGTGTGTGTGTGTGTGTGTCCTTGGGTTTTGGTGCCTGGGTTTTCCCATTACATGCCTGGCTGTGTCACGGGATATTTATTCCCCCGCACACAGGTCGTAGCAGTCCCTTACTCCTCGGTGTGTGACACCATTTCCTGCTTGACGGCTCTATCTACCACCAAACCCAGGAACCTCCACTGAGCGCCGTCTTCAGGGGAAGATTGTTCACTCACGATTGGATACTGATGCCCCTGTGCTCATTAGAAATGTAAGTCACTTCCTAACAGCATCTGTCTCACACCCTCTTGGGTAAAGAAGAAAACACTCTCTCTCTCTTGCCTACCACCCAGTCTTTCATTCACTCACCCCGTTCACTCACTCACACACAGCATGCAGACATGTTAACAGTTACACTTAAACGGCTCCATTCCTGGGAGGGGAAGCTGTGGTGTGTTGTGAGCCGAGCAGAGCCGGTCTGTGAAGTGGATTACTCACTAGAGCTGATGAAACTCTATTAGCAACTCATTAGCAAGGATGGAAGAGGAGAAACAACAGAGAGGGACAAAGAAAGAGGAAGAGAGGGAAGATGCTTAAAGGTATAATATGCAACATTTCCCTAAAAAAAAAACAATGTATAGACTGATAGAAAAATAATCCCTCTCAATCATTATTACCCACTAGAAGTATGTGGCGGAGGCTGTATCTGTAGAGACTCTGCCCTCTGCCTGGATTTTCTCTTTTCTTATTTTGCTGTGTTCGGGATGTTTCTGGGTGTCAACAAACAATCTAGCAAAGCTTCAGTGCAAGGCAAAGTAGCTATTTTTATGTACTTACTTACATACATGTGTATGTGTGCAAGTAATGCACGTCTCCATGCACACTCACTGTGAGAGACGGGAGAGAAAAGGACTCGGCTGGCCTCATTACAAGTTCTCGGAGACTTCACGCAGAGTGTGACAGCAGCCTGAGGGCTGCAGCTCCTCTCCTCGTCCAGCAGGACACACTAATCTAATCAGATTAAGGCCTGAACTGATTATATGGGCGCGCATTCTTCCACAGCGAGCTCTCAGACAAGTTGGCAAGACATCCAGACTCGTCCACCTTCTTCCCTTGTTACTGTCCACTTGATATTGTTTGTAGGTTCAATTCAGCCAAACAGACAAACAGAAAAAGACTTTCTACCAGGACAATAGTTCCAATTAAAGCTATTGACAGTGAAGGCTATGGATTATCCAGGGCGTTGCCTCATTTTTCATCGCTGTGAGCATCATATAAATTGAATTCACCTCCATATTGGGGTGGCAGCAGATGTGTCAGCAAAATCTCCACAAATAAAACCATATTTCCATTGTTTATTGTTTGTGTTGTTGTTATATGGGTGAACTAATCCTTTAACTTTTCTCAGTGTCAGAATAGCTGGTTGCTGGTTGTTGCTGTTTTCTTGCCGCTACATGGTAGCATCAGACTTAAAGGTACAGTGTGTAGGATTTGGCGACATCTAGTGGTGTGGTTGCAGATTGCAACCAACTGAGTACCCCTCCGCTCACTCCTCCCTTTCAAAGACTGCGGTAACACCGTTCGCCTCGCTCAGAGGTCATCCAAACCATAATAACACGACTTAGGAGCAAAAGAAGTCAGACGGCGGCTGGCGGTACCACGGTTTTGCACTCTGCGGCTCACGTTACCGCAGTTTCACAAGCATGTCGGAGAACTACGGTGGCCTTCAGGTAACGTAAAAACGTTAAAGTTTCTCTCTAGGGCCAGTGTTTGGTTTGTCCGTTCTGGGCTACTGTAGAAACATGGCGGAGCAACTTGGCGGACTCTGTGAAGAGGACCAGCTCCCTATGAAGGGCTCATTCTAGGCTAAGTAAAACACAACGATTCTTAGTTTCAGGTGATTATACATTAATGAAAACATAGTTATGAATATTGTATCAATTTCTGCAAAGAGATCCCCCAAAATGTTACACACCGTTCCTTTAAGGTCAGGAAGCTTGTGAACATTTAAAGATTTTATGCTGCATCATAAAAGCATCTTCAAAGTAGGGCAGGATTAAGGGTGAAACCAATACAAACATACAATACTTGTTATTTCTCGTCTTTTATTATCGACTGCCATAGTTCAGCCCTTCCCTAAGGGTGTTATTGACAAAATGTCGTCTTACTGGAGTAAATCACAAATCTAATGGTGCCAAAATAACAGCTAAAGGGGCAGAGAGGAAAAAAAACGTGCGAGAACTATTCTAAGTTTTCCTTCTCATCGTTTGTATTGACTTGTTTTCTCAGCTTGTTCTGTCTCTCATTACTGGAGACATTTGTCCAATGTGGACCCATTCAGAGACCGCCGAGAGGAGCTCTGCTACACTGATGTTATTGATTACTGGAGGAACAGATCCATATCCCTTGTACATTATTATTCACCTGACCCGGGAGCAACACTCTTCAGTCAGTGTGGAACAGACAGAACGATGCTGGGTGCAGCATTTTCTACATCAATGTGACAGACACCTCTGGGTGCTGAATGGAGTTATTGATTTATAACTCAGAGTTAGACCACAGATACATAAATGTTTGTCTTTTCCAAATGAAATAGAGAAGTGACTCAGGAAAAAAACAAAAAACTATTTTCTCAATCAGCTTCTCACTGCAAGCAATGAACATTAAATTTTCCAAAGTTGGAACAGATTTGGTTATTTCACGTTACAGATTTCCGTCTGTGTCGTTTTCTGTCTTCTCACTGGTTTGAGGTGGGTTGGGCTCAACGTCAGCAGAGTTTAGCAAAAGTTGAATCAAAATTTGTTTGCTACCCTACCCTTCCCTACCTTAGTTCCCCTTTAAGGGTATTTCTGCTTTCTATTTTAAGGATAATTAGGTGAGAAAACTAGATGAGTAACGCCAAAATAAAGCTGCATGTTAACAGGTTAGATAAATTCCCTGAACAGGCAGATGAGCGGTGGCTGTGGAGCTGCTCCTCCAGCTGCAGCACCTGGGGCCTTGGGCCAGGATTAGCAGGGCGAAATGATTGCATTAACCCAGACAAAGATCATCCCAGCAGAGTGGGAAACTGTGATTTAGATAAACGGATACAACTCTGAAATTGATTTCCATGTCCACCCCAACAGTTGCTTAATCTCAGCTATCTCAGTAATGAATCTGAAAGTCTTATCTTCGCCGGTGGTTGTTTGGTGATTGATTGAAGAGACTGCTGCAGTCAGTCAGTGTTTACAAGAGTTATACAAGCACACCAGGACTAATGCATTTCTAATGGGCGGCGAGAGGAGTGGTCTGCCAAGCTTCATTCACTCTGCATGAGAGAAAAACGGTTGTAGATTAGAGGAAATCAAGTTGATTTGTATCGCCAGTTGCCAAATAGACACAAGCTCTTCTCTTCTTATTCTTGACCTTGGAAACAGCAGTTTAGGGAAAAAAAAATCTCACCTCAAGATGTATTTAGTAGCTGTTCTGGGGCTCTCAATTATATCACTGGATTTGTAGATGTCTAAAAAACATTTAGAGCACTTTTAGGACTTCTCTTCCATTTTGGCTTAAAAACTGCAGTTCAAATTCTGCAGTTCAAATTCACTTTGGAAACCAAACTCCCTGTTTATGATGTTAAACAAGTCTTTCCTCGTTGGCAAAGTTTGAATAAGATGTCAAAACGTACATGTCAAAAACTATGTGAACTGGGGAAATACTTCATCCAGAACTTGTGTTTGTCTTCTAATTATAGGAGCTTGAATAACTAAAGAACAATGGTGTCTGCTTTTCTAAAATGCCTTACTTTTTTTGCAGCTTTTGTCATATTCCTGAAGGAAACACTTGTCAAGAAGAAACAAAACCTAACAGAGCTAAAATGGTCCCACAGTCACCTGTCATCTCTGTCTCTCACTCCATTTTTTGAATAAAACGTATACATTTTAGACAAACCCCACCACTGCATTGTCTTTTTTGATGTCCTCTTTATATCACTACACCACCTTCATCTCTCTTCTGTTTCCACACATACACACAAATGCACATCATAATCTTTCGTTCTATTTTTGGTGAAAAAACAGTCTCAGCAAGTGAACATGTCATACGCAAGTCTTTTGTTCTCCTCTGCGTCGCTCAGGATCTAATTCTGGTGAAGGTTGACACCTCTTGATGTTGTAAAATGGACGGGTGCTTTGTTGTAAGCCGGAGCCCATGAATCACTCGGGATGGGTTTGAAGAGCGAGAGCACCACTGAGGAGGGGGAGGTGATGAAGAGGAGAGAACAAATGAGCTGAACTTTGCCTCAGGTGTCTGCTTTTGGACCGTGAGGTTTGCTCCTCTAATTGCTCCGGAGTTTTCGAATGTCACCATATGTTCGGGCTTTGATAAAGAAGACATGTGGGGGGAAATGAGAGATGGATGGTGATGTACTGAAGACCATGGGGGAATGTCTGTCTGATGCACCAATAAATCTTTTAGATTTCCCCACTGCCAGCCCCACCCAAGGCTGCACCAAATGAAACAAATGCCTGATGGGCAGAGGGACTGTCCTCCAACCACCTCCAGAGGAGGTCTGAGTACGGCTCGTTTCAGAGGGGTCGGAGTTCTTTCGGTGTTCACATTATGCGCAAAAAATGCTGACTAATCGCTCTGAGTTTGTTTGGAGGGCTGAAAGGGACCAAGTGTGAAAACACCCTTAAATACCACTCCCCAATGAGGAGCTCCAGTCTACAGTGGGAGAGTGGGCTACATTCAGATTATCAATAGATAAAAAAAGACATAAATATGGTGTTTGTAATGTTTTCAGAATCATCTTGTAGTGCACGGTTAAGCTGTAAAATGAGAACCCAGAATCCATGTTGAGATCAGGTTGAGATGGCTCGAAGGAAGGCCACGTTCAGCACAGCTAATAGTAACGCTCTCTCTCTGAAAATATCTGTGATTGGTCAAAGTCTCCCGTCACGGGCTAGATGTTTTAAAGCCTGAAAACAGAGCCATGAGGAGGTGCAGAAGTCTAGTTTTCTCTCAGAACACTTGAATTACAATATGCTGAAAGGTTATTATGGAATTTTTCCCCAATGATGCCAAAAATATACTGCCTACTGCCACTTTAATGAGTTAAAAAAAATATTAATTGGTAATGGTAATTCCGCTTTTGCACAGTAGGTGGTGTATGGAGGACGGTGAATCAGTAATCACAGAGCAGCTGCGCGTGGTTTACCGGAAGAGGCACGCAGGTTCTGCGCGTCATGTTCTCACGTGTAGCATCCCGTCGAGCCATTTGTTTGTTTGCAAGTTATTACTTGATAAAAGTGCGTGTGAATCGCCGTCGACTCTGTGGATGGTGTAAAAATAAATACACTTGAGTTTGGCTGTTTGGAAATGTGAATTATCCAACAGACAGGCAGCTCAGAAGCGACGCGTCAATAAGGCGAGTACCGGGAAGCCTATAGCAGCCCCTCAGTGCTTCTTGTTTTTTGGTCAAGTTGAATGATCTTTTAATCTGGGATTGATGGTCACCAAGAAGATGTTATTGCAGATCTGTATCCAGAGGGTTGCATCAATATTAACTGATAAATCTTTTTCCCAGTCTTTGGTCGGGATGGTTATGGCGGAGTCTTTGGTTAATGAGATAAGTCTGCATAATTTTGACAATTGTTTCATGGATGTTGATATCATAAATAGGTCTGTTACTATTGGTGGTGGTTATGCAGGGCCGGCTCTAGCCCTTTTGGTTTGGATTTGGACCCCCAGAAGAACCCTAACCCTAGCCTCATACTGTAAACCGCAACACACATCAGATCACAATAGTTTTAAGACAAAAATTAAGCTTTTTATTTTCATAAATAACTGTTTTTCTTATAATATAGATAAACAATTGGTCCCTGATATTGTTGGCTTTAAAGTGTTTAGTCAGGTTTTCTACAATTTACTCTTTTATGCGAATAATAGTGGAGAGTGGACATCCTCGCCTAGTGCCGCAGATTAGTGTGAAACATTGTGAGTTTATTCCATTGGTGATTACTGATGCTGTTGGGGAGTTGTAACATTTTTAATCCATTTAATAAAGGACTCTCAAAAACCAAACCTACCTAATGTTGCAAATAAAAAAGTCCAGTATACACTGTCAAATGCTTTATCTGCATCTAATGATATGATTGATGTGTTAGTCTTGATTTTTGGATACATTTATTAGGTTAAATAGGCGGCGCATAATATTTGAGGAGTGTCGAAACCAGTTTGGTCCAGGTGAATTTAGATATGGATGACTTTTTTCCAATCTCATAAATAGTACTTTACTAATAATTTTAATGTCTGTATTGATGAGTGTTAAAGGGTGGTAGCTTGAGCAGAGAGTAGGATCCTTGTTAGGTTTAAAGAGAACTGAGATGAGTGCCGAATTCACATGTGATGGGATGTTGGAGGATTTGTAAATTTCTGTTATCACCTTAATGAATCATTTTGATATTGTGGTCCACAGTTGCATGTCAAATTCAGTGGGGAAACCATCAGATCCAGATGCTTTGTTATTTGACATGGCTTGAGATGTGCTCTCTCACAGTCATCTAGTAGCGTAAGCTTGGGAAGATCTATATTTTCAAAGAATATGTTTACTGTAGTTAGGTTAGGCGTGCAATCCAGTTTATAAAGGTTGCTGCAGAAAATTTTAAATGTTGTTGTTATATCATTCATTCATTCCCGTCTGACCTTTTAATAGCTCATACAATAGTTTTTTCCTGAGTTGATTTGCCAGATATTGTCCTGATTTGTGTTCAAAGTAGTTACATGTTTAGCTTTTGTATGAGAAACTGGGTCTTCTTTATGATGTTATTTGTTTGTAATTTGTCTCGGTTAGTTCTTTTTTTATATCATCAAATTGATTTGTAGCAGGTATACCCTTCAGTTCTCCTACTCTCTGCTCAAGCTCTCTTTCCAGTTTTTGGCTTCCGTTTTGTTGGTGGAGTATGAGATTATTTTTCCTCTCATCACTCACTGCCTTGGCTATTTCCCAGAGTAGTATATGTGAGGTTGTTGGACACCATCTTTAGTGTGGTTTCATTAATAAAGGTAAAGTTTACTGGAGCGTGGTCGGAAATGTTAATGGGATGGATATTTACTTCTTGTGTCTCTGATATGATCGAGTTGTGAGGAAGTAATTGATTCGGGAGAATCTGTTATATGTATTTCAAAAGATATTCCTGAAGTGACAGTTATTAATTTCTGCCTTTGTCTCATGACAGGTGTTTGAGGAAAAAGTGACGGAGAGATCGATAAAGGAGGAGAGAGAAAAGACTCCCATTGGGCCATTTTTTTTCATGCTGCATTGTGTGGGATTGACACAAGACTAAGGCGAGCCAAATGCAGCCCTGTGCGACTATATTTACCACTGCAGAACCTGCCAGTGCCAGTGTGTAGGATGACGGCAGGCATAGCACATCAATGGGAAAATATTGTCAAGATGGCTCGCTGCAACAGCCAAGGAACAGACTGAAGACTACCATTGCAATCTCAGGTAAGACTCTCAGCTGTTTCAGATGCCCTAGGACCCTTCAGTCAAGAATTATTGAGATACAGAACCTGCATAAAGTTTCTGCTCTAAAGGTTTGAAAACAGGAAAGATAGGAAAGAACTGATGCAGCCAAAGAGCTTTAAAATTGGTTTCAAGTTGTTTATTGTCTTTCCCCTCGTCAGTAAATTGCTCGAGTTAATTCCTGCAGAGTACACATGACATGCAATCTTTAAAGTTTATTTTTCCGCTTTTTCTAATATATGGTTTAGCTTGATGCTTAATCTTAATTTAGACAAGCTAAACAATAACCTTTTATGACGTTTTTCGACATAGTATACCATGAATTTTTTGTGGCACTCTATATGACATTTTTGACATACTATGTCTTTTTATTAACATACTATATTATGACTTTTTATGACTTTTTCGAAATTCTATACTATGACTTTTTTGTGACATGATATATTATAACTTTTTTCGACATAACTGTACTATGACTTTTATTATGACTCTTATCTACATACTTTACTATGACTTTTTTTTCGACAAACTAAATTTATATTATTACTTTTTTAAACATACTATACTGTGACTTTTTATAAACTTTTTGACATACTATATTATGACTTTTTTGTGACTTTTTTTGACATACTACATTCTGACTTTTTATGAATTTTTTTTGGCAAACTATTATAATTTTTTTACATTTTCGAAATTTTGTGCGATGACGTTTTTCAAAATACTATACTATTATATGATTTTTGTCGAAATACTATAGTATTACTTTTTTTGACATACTATACTATGACCCTTTATGACTTTTTTTCCCACATCATTTTCTAAGACTTTTGTCGACATACTATTCTATGACTTTTTAAAATATTTTGTACATACTATACTAAGCCTTTTTTTCAACATACTATACTATGACTTTTTCTCGACATACTATACTATGACATTTTGACATGCTATACCAAGACTTTTTTTACAAAATGTTTCGACATACTATACTATGACTTTTTAAAAAAAAAAAGTCAACATACTATACTATGACTTTTTTTCAACATACTATTCTATGACTTTTTTTTACAAAATCTTTCGACATACTATACTATAACTTTTTTTCCACATACTTTACTATGACTTTTTTTCAACATACTATTCTATGACTTCTTTTTACAAAAAATCTTTCGACATACTATACTATGACTTTTTTTCCACATATTATACTATGACTTTTTTTTTACAAGACTTTTCAACATACTATACTATGACATTCTTTCGACATACTGAACTATGACTTTTTTTACAAGATTTTTCAACATACTATACTATGACTTTTTTTTACAGAATTTTTCGACATACTTTACAATAACTTTTTTTCGACATACTATACTATGACTTTTTTTTTACAAAATTTTTCGACACACTATACTATGACTGTTTTTCGACATACTATACTTTACTTTTTTTTCATGAATTTTTCGACATACTATACTATGACTTTTTTTTCATGAAATTTTCGAAATACTATACTATGACTTTTTTTTCATAATATTTTCAAATTACTATACTATGACTTTTTTTTCATAAAATGTTCAACATACTATAGTATGACTTTTTTTCATAACATTTTCGACATACAATACTATGACTTTTTTTCATGAAATGTTCGACAAACTATAGTATGACTTTTTTTCATAAAATTTTCGACATACTATACTATGACTTTTTTTCATAACGTTCTCGACATACTATACTATGATTTTTTCCTAGTATAGTAAAGAAGAAAATTTCATGGAAAAAAGTCAAGCTACAATATGTCGCAAATTTTATGAAAAAAAGTCATATGAAAAGAAATTCACAGTATAGTATGTCGAAAATTTTATGAAAAAAGTCATCCTATAGTATGTCGAACATTTTATGAAAAAAAAAGTCATAGTATAGTATGTTAATTTTTTTGAAAAAAAAGTCATAGTATAGTATGTTGAAAATGTCATGAAAAAAAGTCATAGTATAGTATGTCCAAAATTTTAATGAAAAAAAAGTCATACTATAGTATGTCGAAATTTTTATGAAAAAAAGTCATACTATGGTATGATGAAAATTTTATGAAAAAAAATCATAGTATAGTATGTCGAAAATTTTATGAAAAAAAGTCATAGTATGGTATGTCGAAAATTTCTTGAAAAAAAAGTCATAGTATAGTATGTCGAAAATGTTTTGAAAAAAAAGTCATACTATAGTATGTTGAAAATTTTATGAAAAAAAGTCATACTATGGTATGATGAAAATTTTATGAAAAAAAATCATACTATAGTATGTCGAAAATTTTATGAAAAAAAGTCATAGTATGGTATGTCGAAAATTTCTTGAAAAAAAAGTCATAGTATAGTATGTCGAAAATGTTTTGAAAAAAAAGTCATAGTATAGTATGTTGAAAATTTTATGAAAAAAAGTCACAGTATAGTATGTCGAAAATGTTATGACTATGACTTTTTTTCATGAAATTTTCGACAAACTATAGTATGACTTTTTTCATAACATTTTCGACATACTATACTATGACTTTTTTTCATAACGTTCTCGACATACTATACTATGATTTTTTCCTAGTATAGTAAAGAAGAAAATTTCATGGAAAAAAGTCAAGCTACAATATGTCGCAAATTTTATGAAAAAAAGTCATATGAAAAGAAATTCACAGTATAGTATGTCGAAAATTTTATGAAAAAAGTCATCCTATAGTATGTCGAACATTTTATGAAAAAAAAAGTCATAGTATAGTATGTTAATTTTTTTGAAAAAAAAGTCATAGTATAGTATGTTGAAAATGTCATGAAAAAAAGTCATAGTATAGTATGTCCAAAATTTTAATGAAAAAAAAGTCATACTATAGTATGTCGAAATTTTTATGAAAAAAAGTCATACTATGGTATGATGAAAATTTTATGAAAAAAAATCATAGTATAGTATGTCGAAAATTTTATGAAAAAAAGTCATAGTATGGTATGTCGAAAATTTCTTGAAAAAAAAGTCATAGTATAGTATGTCGAAAATGTTTTGAAAAAAAAGTCATAGTATAGTATGTTGAAAATTTTATGAAAAAAAGTCATAGTATAGTATGTCGAAAATGTTATGACTATGACTTTTTTTCATGAAATTTTCGACAAACTATAGTATGACTTTTTTCATAAAATTTTCGACATACTATACTATGACTTTTTTTCATAACGTTCTCGACATACTATACTATGATTTTTTCATAGTATAGTAAAGAAGAAAATTTCATGGAAAAAAGTCAAACCACAATATGTCGCAAATTTTATGAAAAAAAGTCATATGAAAAAAAATTCACAGTATAGTATATCGAAAATATTATGAAAAAAGTCATACTATAGTATGTCGAAAATTTTATGAAAAAAAAAGTCATAGTATAGTATGTCGAAAATTTCATGAAAAAAAAGTCATAGTATAGTATGTAGAAAATTTTATGAAAAAGTCATAGTATAGTATGTTGAAAATTTTATGAAAAAAAGTCATAGTATAGTATGTCGAAAATTTGATGAAGAAAAAAGTCATAGTATAGTATGTCGAAAATTTTATGAAAAAAAAGTCATAGTATAGTATGTCGAAAATTTTATGAAAAAAAGTCATACTATAGTAAGTCGAAAATTTTATGAGAAAAGGTCATAGTATAGTATGTAGAACATTTTTATGAATAAGGTCATCGTATAGTATGTGGAAAATGTTATGAAAAAAGTCATAGTATAGTATATTAAACATTTTATGTAAAAAAAAGTCATAGTATAGTATGTCGAAAATTTTATGAAAAAGTCATAGTATAGTATGTCGAAAATTTCATGAGAAAAAGTCAGTGTAGTATGTCGAAAATTTTATGTAAAAAAAGTCATACCATAGTATGTCATACATTTTATGAAAAAAAAGTCGTAGTATAGTATGTAGAAAAGTTTATGAAAAAGGTCATAGTATAGTATGTTGAAAATTTTATGAAAAAAAGTCATAGTATAGTATGTCGAAAATTTTATGACTATGACTGACTTTTTTTCATGAAATTTTCGACAAACTATAGTATGACTTTTTCATAAAATTTTCGACATACTATACTATGACTTTTTTCATAACGTTCTCGACATACTATACTATGATTTTTTCATAGTATAGTAAAGAAGAAAATTTCATGGAAAAAAGTCAAACCACAATATGTCGCAAATTTTATGAAAAAAAGTCATAGTATAGTATGTCGAAAATTTCTTGAAAAAAAAGTCATAGTATAGTATCTCGAAAATATTTTGAAAAAAAAGTCATAGTATAGTATGTTGAAAATTTTATGAAAAAAAGTCATAGTATAGTATGTCGAAAATTGTGCAAAAAAAGGTCATAGTATAGTATGTCGAAAATTTTATGAAAAAAGGTCATAGTATAGTATGTCGAAAATTGTATGAAAAAAAGTCATAGTATAGTATGTTAAACATTTTATGTAAAAAAAGTCATACTATAGTATGTCAAAATTTTATGAAAAAAAAGTCATAGTCATACGTCGAAAATTTTATAAAAAAAAAAGTCATGTTATAGTATGTCGAAAATGTTATGAAAAAGTCATAGTATAGTATGTTAAACATTTTATGAAGAAAAAGTCATAGTATAGTATGTCGAAAATTTGATGAAAAAAAAGTCATAGTATAGTATGTTTAAAATTTTATGAAGAAAAGTCATACTATAGTATGTCAAATTTTATGAAAAAGTCATAGTATAGTATGTTGAAAATTTTATGAAAAAAGGTCATAGTATAGAATGTTAAACATTTTATTAGATAATTCATAGTATAGTATGTCGAAAATTTCATGAGAAAAAGTCATAGAATAGTATGTCGAACATTTGATGAAAAAAAAGTCATAGTATAGTATGTTAACGTTTTATGTAAAAAAAGTCATACTATAGTATGTCGAAATGTTATGAAAAAAGTCATAGTATAGTATGTCGAAAACTTTATGAAAAAAGTCATGGTATAGTATGTTAAACATTTTATGAATAAGGTCATAGTATAGTATGTCGAAAATTTTATGAAAAAAAAGTCATGCTCTAGTATGTCGAAAAATTCATGAGAAAAAGTCATAGTATAGTATGTCGAAAATTTTGTGAAGAAAAAGTCGTAGTATAGTATGTTAATAATTTTATGTAAAAAAAGTCATACTATAGTATGTCGAAATTTTATGAAAAAAAAGTCATAGTATAGTATGTCGAAAATTTTATGAAAAAAAAGTCATACTATAGTATGTCGAAATTTTTATGAAAAAAAGTCATACTATAGTATGATGAAAATTTTATGAAAAAAAAGTCATACTATAGTATGTCGAAAATTTTATGAAAAAAAAGTCATAGTATAGTATGTCGAAAATTTCTTGAAAAAAAAGTCATACTATAGTATGTCGAAATTTTTATGAAAAAAAGTCATACTATAGTATGATGAAAATTTTATGAAAAAAAATCATACTATAGTATGTCGAAAATTTTATGAAAAAAAGTCATAGTATGGTATGTCGAAAATTTCTTGAAAAAAAAGTCATAGTATAGTATGTCGAAAATGTTTTGAAAAAAAAGTCATAGTATAGTATGTTGAAAATTTTATGAAAAAAAGTCATAGTATAGTATGTCGAAAATGTTATGACTGACTTTTTTTCATGAAATTTTCGACAAACTATAGTATGACTTTTTTCATAAAATTTTCGACATACTATACTATGACTTTTTTTCATAACGTTCTCAACATACTATACTATGATTTTTTCATAGTATAGTAAAGAAGAAAATTTCATGGAAAAAAGTCAAACCACAATATGTCGCAAATTTTATGAAAAAAAGTCATATGAAAAAAAATTCACAGTATAGTATATCGAAAATATTATGAAAAAAGTCATACTATAGTATGTCGAAAATTTTATGAAAAAAAAAAGTCATAGTATAGTATGTCGAAAATTTCATGAAAAAAAAGTCATAGTATAGTATGTAGAAAATTTTATGAAAAAGTCATAGTATAGTATGTTGAAAATTTTATGAAAAAAAGTCATAGTATAGTATGTCGAAAATTTTATGAAGAAAAAAGTCATAGTATAGTATGTCAAAAATTTTAATGAAAAAAAGTCATCCTATAGTATGTGGAAAATGTTATGAAGAAAAAAGTCATAGAATAGTAGATCGAAAACTTTATGAAAAAAAGTCAAATTATAGTATGTCGAAAATTTTATTAAAAAGTCATAGTATAGTATGTTGAAAAGTTTATAAAAAAGTCATACTATAGTATGTCGAAGATTTTATGAAAAAGTCATAGTATAGTATGTGGAAAATTTTATGAAAAAAGGTCATAGTATAGTATTTCGAAATTTTTATGAAAAAAGGTCATACTATAGTATGTTAAAAATTTTATGTAAAAAAAGTCATACTAAAGTATGTCGAAATTTTATGAAAGAAAAGTCATCGTATAGTATGTCGAAAATTTTATGAAAAAAAGTCATAGTATAGTATGTCGAAAATTTTATGAAAAAAGTCATAGTATAGTATGTCGAAATTTTTATGAAAAAAAGTCATACTATAGTATGATGAAAATTTTATGAAAAAAAAGTCATACTATAGTATGTCGAAATTTTATGAAAAAAAAGTCATAGTATAGTATGTCGAAAATTTTATGAAAAAAAAGTCATACTATAGTATGTCGAAATTTTTATGAAAAAAAGTCATACTATGGTATGATGAAAATTTTATGAAAAAAAATCATACTATAGTATGTCAAATTTTATGAAAAAAAGTCATAGTATGGTATGTCGAAAATTTCTTGAAAAAAAAGTCATAGTATAGTATGTCGAAAATGTTTTGAAAAAAAAGTCATAGTATAGTATGTTGAAAATTTTATGAAAAAAAGTCATAGTATAGTATGTCGAAAATGTTATGACTGACTTTTTTTCATGAAATTTTCGACAAACTATAGTATGACTTTTTTCATAAAATTTTCGACATACTATACTATGACTTTTTTTCATAACGTTCTCAACATACTATACTATGATTTTTTCATAGTATAGTAAAGAAGAAAATTTCATGGAAAAAAGTCAAACCACAATATGTCGCAAATTTTATGAAAAAAAGTCATATGAAAAAAAAATCACAGTATAGTATATCGAAAATATTATGAAAAAAGTCATACTATAGTATGTCGAAAATTTTATGAAAAAAAAAAGTCATAGTATAGTATGTCGAAAATTTCATGAAAAAAAAGTCATAGTATAGTATGTAGAAAATTTTATGAAAAAGTCATAGTATAGTATGTTGAAAATTTTATGAAAAAAAGTCATAGTATAGTACGTCGAAAATTTTATGAAGAAAAAAGTCATAGTATAGTATGTCAAAAATTTTAATGAAAAAAAGTCATCCTATAGTATGTGGAAAATGTTATGAAGAAAAAAGTCATAGAATAGTAGATCGAAAACTTTATGAAAAAAAGTCAAATTATAGTATGTCGAAAATTTTATTAAAAAGTCATAGTATAGTATGTTGAAAAGTTTATAAAAAAGTCATACTATAGTATGTCGAAGATTTTATGAAAAAGTCATAGTATAGTATGTGGAAAATTTTATGAAAAAAGGTCATAGTATAGTATTTCGAAATTTTTATGAAAAAAGGTCATACTATAGTATGTTAAAAATTTTATGTAAAAAAAGTCATACTAAAGTATGTCGAAATTTTATGAAAAAAAAGTCATCGTATAGTATGTCGAAAATTTTATGAAAAAAAGTCATAGTATAGTATGTCGAAAATTTTATGAAAAAAAAGTCATAGTATAGTATGTCGAAAATTTTATGAAAAAAAGTCATACTATAGTAAGTCGAAAATTTTATGAAAAAAGGTCATAGTATAGTATGTAGAACATTTTTATGAATAAGGTCATCGTATAGTATGTGGAAAATGTTATGAAAAAAGTCATAGTATAGTATATTAAACATTTTATGTAAAAAAAAGTCATAGTATAGTATGTCGAAAATTTTATGAAAAAGTCATAGTATAGTATGTCGAAAATTTCATGAGAAAAAGTCAGTGTAGTATGTCGAAAATTTTATGTAAAAAAAGTCATACCATAGTATGTCATACATTTTATGAAAAAAAAGTCGTAGTATAGTATGTAGAAAAGTTTATGAAAAAGGTCATAGTATAGTATGTTGAAAATTTTATGAAAAAAAGTCATAGTATAGTATGTCGAAAATTTTATGACTATGACTGACTTTTTTTCATGAAATTTTCGACAAACTATAGTATGACTTTTTTCATAAAATTTTCGAAATACTATACTATGACTTTTTTCATAACGTTCTCAACATACTATACTATGATTTTTTCATAGTATAGTAAAGAAGAAAATTTCATGGAAAAAAGTCAAACCACATAATGTCGCAAATTTTATGAAAAAAAGTCATACTATAGTTTGTCGAAAATTTCATGAAAAAAAATTCATAGTATAGTATGTCGAAATTTTTATGAAAAAAGGTCATAGTATAGTATGTTAAAAATTTTTTGTAAAAAAAGTCATACTATAGTATGTCGAAATTTTATGAAAAAAAAGTCATAGTATAGTATGTTGAAAATTTTATGAAAAAAAAGTCATGGTATAGTATGTCGAAAATGTTATGAAAAAAAGTCATAGTATAGTATGTTAAACATTTTATGTAAAAAAAAGTCATACTATAGTATGTCGAAATGTTATGAAAAAAGTCTTAGTATAGTATGTCGAAATTTTTATGAAAAAAGGTCATAGTATAGTATGTTAAAAATTTTATGTAAAAAAAGTCATACTATAGTATGTCGAAATTTTATGAAAAAAAAGTCATAGTATAGTATGTCGAAAATTTTATGAAAAAAAAGTCATACTATAGTATGTCGAAATTTTTATGAAAAAAAGTCATACTATGGTATGATGAAAATTTTATGAAAAAAAATCATACTATAGTATGTCGAAAATTTTATGAAAAAAAGTCATAGTATAGTATGTCGAAAATTTCTTGAAAAAAAAGTCATAGTATAGTATGTCGAAAATGTTTTGAAAAAAGTCATAGTATAGTATGTTGAAAATTTTATGAAAAAAAGTCATAGCATAGTATGTCGAAAATTAATGAAAAAAATTCATATTATAGTATGTGGAAAATGTTATGAAAAAAAAGTCATAGTATAGTATGTCGAAAACTTTATGAAAAAAAAGTCAAATTATAGTATGTCGAAAATTTTATAAAAAAGTCATAGTATAGTATGTCAAATATTTTATGTAAAAAATCATACTCCAGTATGTTGAAAATTTTATGAGCAAAAGTCATAGTATAGTATGTCGAAAATTTCATGAAAAAAAAAAGTCATAGTAGAGTATGTTAAAAATTTTATGAAAGAAAGTCATAGTATAGTATGTCGAAAATTTTATGAAAAAAGGTCATAGTATAGTATGTCGAAAATGTTATGAAAAAAAGTCACAGAATAGTATGTTAAAAATGTTATTATAAAAAGTCATACTATAGTATGTTAAAGATTTTATTAAAAAAATTCATAGTATAGTATGTCGAAAATTTCATGAAAAAAGTCAGTATAGTATGTCGAAAAATTTATGAAAAAGTCCTAGTATAGCATGTCGAAAACTTTATGAAAAAAAAGTCAAATTATAGTATGTCGAAAATTTTATAAAAAAGTCATAGTATAGTATGTCAAATATTTTATGTAAAAAATTATACTCCAGTATGTTGAAAATTTTATGAAAAAAAAGTCATAGTATAGTATGTTAAACATTTTATGAATAAGGTCATAGTATAGTATGTCGAAAATTTAATGAAAAAAAAGTCATACTATAGTATGTCGAAAAATTTGTGAAGTAAAAGTCTTAGTTTAGTATGTCGAAAATTTTATGAAAAAAAAGTCATAATATAGTATGTCGAAATTTTTATGAAAAAAGGTCGTAGTATAGTATGTTAAAAATTTTATGTAAAAAAAGTCATACGATAGTATGTCGAAATTTTATGAAAAAAAAGTCATAGTATAGTATGTCGAAAATTTTATGAAAAAAAAGTCATACTATAGTATGTCGAAATTTTTATGAAAAAAAGTCATACTATAGTATGGTGAAAATTTTATGAAAAAAAAGTCATACTATAGTATGTCGAAAATTTTATGAAAAAAAAGTCATAGTATAGTATGTCGAAAATGTTATGAAAAAAAGTCATAGTGTAGTATGTCGAAAATTTTATGAAAAAAGGTCATAGTATAGTATGTCGAAAATTTTTATGAATAAGGTCATAGTATAGTATGTCGAAAATTTTATGAAAAAAGTCATAGTATAGTATGTTAAAAATTTTATGTAAAAAAAAGTCATAGTATAGTATGTAGAAAATTTTATGAAAAAGTCATGGTATAGTATGTTGAAAATTTTATGAAAAAAAGTCATAGTATAGTATGTCGAAAATTTCATGAGAAAAAGTCTTAGTGTAGTATGTCGAAAATTTTATGTAAAAAAAGTCATACCATAGTATGTCATACATTTTATGAAAAAAAGTCATAGTATAGTATGTAGAAAATTTTATGAAAAATTCATAGTATAGTATGTTGAAAATTTTATGAAAAAAAGTCATAGTATAGTATGTCGAAAATTTTATGACTATGACTATGACATTTTTTCATGAAATTTTCGACAAACTATAGTATGACTTTTTTCATAAAATTTTCGACATACTATACTATGACTTTTTTCATAACGTTCTCGACATACTATACTATGATTTTTTCATAGTATAGTAAAGAAGAAAATTTCCTGGAAAAAAGTCAAACCACAATATGTCGAAAATATTATGAAAAAAGTCATACTATAGTATGTCGAAAATTTTATGAAAAAAAAAAGTCATAGTATAGTATGTCGAAAATTTCATGAAAAAAAAAGTCATAGTAGAGTATGTTAAAAATTTTATGAAAGAAAGTCATAGTATAGTATGTCGAAAATTTTATGAAAAAAGGTAATAGTATAGTATGTCGAAAATGTTATGAAAAAAAGTCACAGAATAGTATGTTAAAAATGTTATTAAAAAAAGTCATACTATAGTATGTTAAAGATTTTATTAAAAAAATTCATAGTATAGTATGTCGAAAATTTCATGAAAAATGTCATAGTATAGTTTGTCGAAAAATTTATGAAAAAGTCATACTATGGTATGTCGAAAATTTCATGAAAAAAAAGTGATACTATAGTATGTCGAAATTGTTATGAAAAAAGGTCATAGTATAGTATGTTAAACATTTTATTAAAAAAGTCATAGTATAGTATGTTGAAAATTTTATGAAAAAAAAGTCATACTATAGTATGTCGAAAATTTTATGAAAAATAAGTCATAGTATAGTATGTCGAAAATTTCTTGAAAAAAAAGTCATAGTATAGTATGTCGAAAATTTTATGAAAAAAAAGTCATAGTATAGTATGTCGAAAATGTTTTGAAAAAAAAGTCATAGTATAGTATGTCGAAAAAACGTCATAGTATAGTATGTCGAAAAAAAAGTCATAGTCGAAAATGTTCATGAAAAAATGTCATAATGTAGTATGTCGAAAGATTTTGTGAAAAATAGTCATAGTATAGTATGTCGAAGAAAAGTCAGAGTATATTACGTCGAAAAAGTCATAGTATAGTATGTCGAAAGATTTTGTGAAAAAACGTCATATTATAGTATGTCGAAGAAAAGTCATAGTATATTACGTCGAAAAAAAGTCATAGTATAGCATGTCGAAAATTTTATGAAAAAAGGTCATAGTAAAGTATGTCGAAAATTTTATGAAAAAAAGTCATAGTATAGTATGTTAAACATTTTATGTAAAAAAAAGTCATACTATAGTATGTCGAAATTTTATGAAAAAAAAGTCATAGAATAGTATGTCGAAAATTTTATAAAAAAAAAAGTCATGGTATAGTATGTCGAAAATGTTATGAAAAAAAGTCATAGTATAGTATGTTAAACATTTTATGTAAAAAAAGTCATATTATAGTATGTCGAAAATTTTATGAAAAAAAAGTCATAGTATAGTATGTGGAAAATTTTATGAAAATGTCATAGTATAGTATGTCGAAAATTTTATGAAAAAAAAGTCATACTATAGTATGTCGAAATTTTTATGAAAAAAGGTCATACTATAGTATGTTAAAAATTTTATGTAAAAAAAGACATACTATAGTATGTCGAAATTTTATGAAAAAAAAGTCATAGTATAGTATGTCGAAAATTTGATGAAAAAAAAGTCATAGTATAGTATGTCGAAAATTTTATGAAAAAAAAGTCATACTATAATATGTCGAACATTTTATGAAAAAAGGTAATAGTATAGTATGTCGAAAATGTTATGAAAAAAAGTCACAGAATAGTATGTTAAAAATGTTATTAAAAAAAGTCATACTATAGTATGTTAAAGATTTTATTAAAAAAATTCATAGTATAGTATGTCGAAAATTTCATGAAAAATGTCATAGTATAGTTTGTCGAAAAATTTATGAAAAAGTCATACTATGGTATGTCGAAAATTTCATGAAAAAAAAGTGATACTATAGTATGTCGAAATTGTTATGAAAAAAGGTCATAGTAGAGTATGTTAAACATTTTATTAAAAAAGTCATAGTATAGTATGATGAAAATTTTATGAAAAAAAAGTCATACTATAGTATGTCGAAAATTTTATGAAAAATAAGTCATAGTATAGTATGTCGAAAATTTCTTGAAAAAAAAGTCATAGTATAGTATGTCGAAAATTTTATGAAAAAAAAGTCATAGTATAGTATGTCGAAAATGTTTTGAAAAAAAAGTCATAGTATAGTATGTCGAAAAAACGTCATAGTATAGTATGTCGAAAAAAAAGTCATAGTCGAAAATGTTCATGAAAAAATGTCATAATGTAGTATGTCGAAAGATTTTGTGAAAAATAGTCATAGTATAGTATGTCGAAGAAAAGTCAGAGTATATTACGTCGAAAAAGTCATAGTATAGTATGTCGAAAGATTTTGTGAAAAAACGTCATATTATAGTATGTCGAAGAAAAGTCATAGTATATTACGTCGAAAAAAAGTCATAGTATAGCATGTCGAAAATTTTATGAAAAAAGGTCATAGTAAAGTATGTCGAAAATTTTATGAAAAAAAGTCATAGTATAGTATGTTAAACATTTTATGTAAAAAAAAGTCATACTATAGTATGTCGAAATTTTATGAAAAAAAAGTCATAGAATAGTATGTCGAAAATTTTATAAAAAAAAAAGTCATGGTATAGTATGTCGAAAATGTTATGAAAAAAAGTCATAGTATAGTATGTTAAAAATTTTATGTAAAAAAAGTCATAGTATAGTATGTCGAAAATGTTATGAAAAAAAAGTCATAGTATAGTATGTCGAATATTTTATGAAGAAAAAGTCATAGTATAGTATGTCGAATATTTTATGAAAAAAAAGTCACAGTATAGTATGTCGAAAATTTTATGGAAAAAAAGTCATAGTATAGTATGTCGAAATTTTTATGAAAAAAGGTCATAGTATAGTATGTTAAAAATTTTATGTAAAAAAAGTCATACTATAGTATGTCGAAATTTTATGAAAAAAAAGTCATAGTATAGTATGTCGAAAATTTTATGAAAAAAAGTCATACTATAGTGTGTGGAAAATTTCATGAAAAAAAAGTCATAGTATAGTATGTCGAAAATTTTATGAAAAAAAAGTCATACTATAGTATGTCGAAAATTTTATGAAAAAAAGTCATACTATAGAATGTCGAAATTTTAATGAAAAAAGGTCATAGTATAGTATGTTAAAAATTTTATGTAAAAAAAGTCAGTATAGTATATTGAAAATTTCTATGAAAAAAAGTCATAGTATAGTATGTCGAAAATTTTATGAAAAAAAGTCATAGTATAGTATGTCGAAAATTTTATGAAAAAAAAGTCATAGTATAGTATGTCGAAAATGTTATGAAAAAAAAGTCATAGTATAGTATGTCGAAAATTTTATGAAAAAAAAGTCATAGTATAGTATGTCGAAAATTTCTATGAAAAAAAGTCATAGTATAGTATGTCGAATATTTTATTAAAAAAAAGTCATATTATAGTATGTCGAAAATTTTATGAAAAAAAAGTCATACTATAGTATGTCGAAAATTTTATTAAAAAAAAGTCATAGTATAGTATGTCAAATTTCATGAAAAAAAGTCATAGTATAGTATGTCGAAAATTTTATGAAAAAAAGTCATACTATAGTATGTCGAAAATTTTAATAAAAAAAATTCATACTATAGTATGATGAAAATTTTATGAAAAAAAAGTCATACTATAGTATGTCGAAAATGTTATGAAAAAAAGTCATAGTATAGTATGTCGAAAATGTTATGAAAAAAAGTCATAGTATAGTATGTCGAAAATTTTATGAAAAAAAAGTCATAGTATAGTATGTCGAAAATGTTTTGAAAAAAAAGTCATAGTATAGTATGTCGAAAATGTTTTGAAAAAAAAGTCATAGTATAGTATGGCGAAAAAACTTCATAGTATAGTATGTCGAAAAAAAAGTCATAGTCGAAAATGTTCATGAAAAAATGTCATAATGTAGTATGTCGAAAGATTTTGGGAAAAATAGTCATAGTATAGTATGTCGAAGAAAAGTCATAGTATATTACGTCGAAAAAAAGTCATAGTATAGCATGTCGAAAATGTTATGAAAAAAGGTCATAGTATAGTATGTCGAAAATTTTATGAAAAAAAGTCATAGTATAGTATGTTAAACATTTTATGTAAAAAACAGTCATACTATAGTATGTCGAAATTTTATGAAAAAAAATGTCATTGAATAGTATGTCAAATTTTATAAAAAAAAAAGTCATGGTATAGTATGTCGAAAATGTTATGAAAAAAAGTCATAGTATAGTATGTTAAACATTTTATGTAAAAAAGTCATACTATAGTATGCTGAAAATTTTATGAAAAAAGTCATATTATAGTATGTCGAAAATTTTATGAAAAAAAGTCATACTATAGTATGTGGAAAACTTTATGAAAAAGTCATACTATAGTATGTGGAAAATTTTATGAAAAAAAGTCTTTGTATGTCGAAAATTTTATGAAGAAAAAGTTATAGTATAGTATGTTGAAAATGTTATGAAAAAAAAGTCATAGTATAGTATGTGGAAAATTTTATGAAAATGTCATAGTATAGTATGTCGAAAATTTTATGAAAAAAAAGTCATACTATAGTATGTCGAAATTTTTATGAAAAAAGGTCGTAGTATAGTATGTTAAAAATTTTATGTAAAAAAAGACATACTATAGTATGTCGAAATTTTATGAAAAAAAAGTCATAGTATAGTATGTCGAAAATTTGATGAAAAAAAAGTCATACTATAGTATGTCGAAAATTTCATGAAAAAAAAATCATAGTATAGTATGTCGAAAATGTTTTGAAAAAAAAGTCATAGTATAGTATGTCGAAAATGTTTTGAAAAAAAAGTCATAGTATAGTATGTCGAAAAAACGTCATAGTATAGTATGTCGAAAAAAAAGTCATAGTCGAAAATGTTCATGAAAAAATGTCATAATGTAGTATGTCGAAAGATTTTGTGAAAAATAGTCATAGTATAGTATGTCGAAGAAAAGTCAGAGTATATTACGTCGAAAAAGTCATAGTATAGTATGTCGAAAGATTTTGTGAAAAAACGTCATATTATAGTATGTCGAAGAAAAGTCATAGTATATTACGTCGAAAAAAAGTCATAGTATAGCATGTCGAAAATTTTATGAAAAAAGGTCATAGTAAAGTATGTCGAAAATTTTATGAAAAAAAGTCATAGTATAGTATGTTAAACATTTTATGTAAAAAAAAGTCATACTATAGTATGTCGAAATTTTATGAAAAAAAAGTCATAGAATAGTATGTCGAAAATTTTATAAAAAAAAAAGTCATGGTATAGTATGTCGAAAATGTTATGAAAAAAAGTCATAGTATAGTATGTTAAACATTTTATGTAAAAAAAGTCATATTATAGTATGTCGAAAATTTTATGAAAAAAAAGTCATAGTATAGTATGTGGAAAATTTTATGAAAATGTCATAGTATAGTATGTCGAAAATTTTATGAAAAAAAAGTCATACTATAGTATGTCGAAATTTTTATGAAAAAAGGTCATACTATAGTATGTTAAAAATTTTATGTAAAAAAAGACATACTATAGTATGTCGAAATTTTATGAAAAAAAAGTCATAGTATAGTATGTCGAAAATTTGATGAAAAAAAAGTCATAGTATAGTATGTCGAAAATTTTATGAAAAAAAAGTCATACTATAATATGTCGAACATTTTATGAAAAAAGGTAATAGTATAGTATGTCGAAAATGTTATGAAAAAAAGTCACAGAATAGTATGTTAAAAATGTTATTAAAAAAAGTCATACTATAGTATGTTAAAGATTTTATTAAAAAAATTCATAGTATAGTATGTCGAAAATTTCATGAAAAATGTCATAGTATAGTTTGTCGAAAAATTTATGAAAAAGTCATACTATGGTATGTCGAAAATTTCATGAAAAAAAAGTGATACTATAGTATGTCGAAATTGTTATGAAAAAAGGTCATAGTAGAGTATGTTAAACATTTTATTAAAAAAGTCATAGTATAGTATGATGAAAATTTTATGAAAAAAAAGTCATACTATAGTATGTCGAAAATTTTATGAAAAATAAGTCATAGTATAGTATGTCGAAAATTTCTTGAAAAAAAAGTCATAGTATAGTATGTCGAAAATTTTATGAAAAAAAAGTCATAGTATAGTATGTCGAAAATGTTTTGAAAAAAAAGTCATAGTATAGTATGTCGAAAAAACGTCATAGTATAGTATGTCGAAAAAAAAGTCATAGTCGAAAATGTTCATGAAAAAATGTCATAATGTAGTATGTCGAAAGATTTTGTGAAAAATAGTCATAGTATAGTATGTCGAAGAAAAGTCAGAGTATATTACGTCGAAAAAGTCATAGTATAGTATGTCGAAAGATTTTGTGAAAAAACGTCATATTATAGTATGTCGAAGAAAAGTCATAGTATATTACGTCGAAAAAAAGTCATAGTATAGCATGTCGAAAATTTTATGAAAAAAGGTCATAGTAAAGTATGTCGAAAATTTTATGAAAAAAAGTCATAGTATAGTATGTTAAACATTTTATGTAAAAAAAAGTCATACTATAGTATGTCGAAATTTTATGAAAAAAAAGTCATAGAATAGTATGTCGAAAATTTTATAAAAAAAAAAGTCATGGTATAGTATGTCGAAAATGTTATGAAAAAAAGTCATAGTATAGTATGTTAAACATTTTATGTAAAAAAAGTCATATTATAGTATGTCGAAAATTTTATGAAAAAAAAGTCATAGTATAGTATGTGGAAAATTTTATGAAAATGTCATAGTATAGTATGTCGAAAATTTTATGAAAAAAAAGTCATACTATAGTATGTCGAAATTTTTATGAAAAAAGGTCATACTATAGTATGTTAAAAATTTTATGTAAAAAAAGACATACTATAGTATGTCGAAATTTTATGAAAAAAAAGTCATAGTATAGTATGTCGAAAATTTGATGAAAAAAAAGTCATAGTATAGTATGTCGAAAATTTTATGAAAATAAAGTCATACTATAATATGTCGAACATTTTATGAAAAAAAGTCATAGTATAGTATGTCGAAAATTTTATGAAAAAAAGTCATAGTATAGTACGTCGAATATTTCATGAAAAAAAAGTCATAGTATAGTATGTCAAATTTTATGAAAAAAAAGTCATAGTATAGTATGTCGAATATTTTATGAAGAAAAAGTCATAGTATAGTATGTCGAATATTTTATGAAAAAAAAGTCACAGTATAGTATGTCGAAAATTTTATGGAAAAAAAGTCATAGTATAGTATGTCGAAATTTTTATGAAAAAAGGTCATAGTATAGTATGTTAAAAATTTTATGTAAAAAAAGTCATACTATAGTATGTCGAAATTTTATGAAAAAAAAGTCATAGTATAGTATGTCGAAAATTTTATGAAAAAAAGTCATACTATAGTGTGTGGAAAATTTCATGAAAAAAAAGTCATAGTATAGTATGTCGAAAATTTTATGAAAAAAAAGTCATACTATAGTATGTCGAAAATTTTATGAAAAAAAGTCATACTATAGAATGTCGAAATTTTAATGAAAAAAAGTCATAGTATAGTATGTTAAAAATTTTATGTAAAAAAAGTCAGTATAGTATATTGAAAATTTCTATGAAAAAAAGTCATAGTATAGTATGTCGAAAATTTTATGAAAAAAAGTCATAGTATAGTATGTCGAAAATTTTATGAAAAAAAGTCATAGTATAGTATGTCGAAAATGTTATGAAA